>CAIGQQ010034181.1:11443927-11458274 GCA_903798035.1 Danio albolineatus
GTGGCGCGTGAGTAGCACGTATATATATATATATATATCACAATTTCACAGTTTGACGGTATTGTGATTACTACTCTTAAATCTATTCTTTTTAAATGTCTGGGTAAAAAGCTAAAACTTTTCCCCATTTGAAAACAATATATTTTATTTTGAGAAACATTTAAAATGTTTAGGAGCAGTAAACAAGTCAGGCTGAATAATTCAAATGAATCATTGACCTCTGCTGTTTTCATTACTCACAAAGACACAGATTTCTTTACAATTAAAAATGGCATCTTTGGAGATCTTTCTGCTAGAGATACTGTTGTCCTAATAAATAAATAAATAAATAAATAATAAAAAAATGTAAATAAAAAAGGTTTTACACACCTTAGGAACAGTATTGTTTTAAAAGCCTGACTTTTCTAAACCGTGGTATACCTTGAAAACAGTTATTGTCCTATGCCTACTGGCAGGTCATTGCTTTCTTTTGTTTTTGTCCTATCAAAATTTACATAAAAGTCACTTCATTAACAGGAAGAGTTAATGTATAATACATCAAAAAATGACAGTATAGCTAAAGATCTCATAATACAGTTTAAAATTGTAAATATACAGTCATTAATTACAAGCTATCAGAGGTGGAAGCTGAAAATATGAATTCACCTAAAAGTACTGTTTATATTGCTAAAATCAAACTCAATTACAGGTAAAATTACTGCTACATTGTTAAAATAATGCTCAGTTACAAATAAAAGTACTGTGCCAAAAAAGTACTTATGTAAAAGTCCAAAAGTTTTCCTCTAAAAACACTACAAAGAGTATTAGTTACTTCTGAAAAAAATCAGATTTTTTTATGTTCTATGTTCTAATTTTATTTTTTAATAAAGTATTATTTTATGTCTACTTTTAATTGTTCATGGGAGGACAAGGAATGTGCAATAACAAATCAAGTATGGATCATTTTAGGACAACTTTCTTTGCAAAACTACCACATGTATTATACAGCAAAATAAAACAAAGGCTTTTTGGCTTAGTCCCTTTATTAATCTGGGTTCGCCACAGCGGAATGATCTGCCAACCTATCCAGCATAAGTTTTATGCAGCAGATGCCCTTCCAGCTGCAACCCAACACTGGGAAACATCCACGGACAAATTAGATTACCCTATTCATGTTATGAAGCAGACGGACAAAAAGGGTAAGTAAAACGTAAAGCACTTTATTCAGACAACAATGAACATCAAAGGAAGTGCAGGTAGGATTATTGGATACGCTGGATGATAATTGTCCTTATCTTCATCAGAGTGGGTGAGACACAAGAGGAGGATGGACAGCACACACCAGATAGCTTTGACGAAGGACACACAGATGACGAACAGACCACAGACTGAAGACTCGAGGAACTGGAACGACTAGGAGGAAACAGAGAGACGGTAAGTAATTGGGTTTCAGGTTTTGTGAATGTTTGCCCTGCTGAGGGAACACTCAGAGTCCGCTTTCGTGCAAATGAGAGAGGACTCTGAGTGTTGTGAAGAATGGGTTCTTATGGAGTGCTCGGTGATGGGAGGCAGCTGTGTGATGATTAAAACTCAGGTGAACGTGCTCTAGGTGATTGAGTGCCGGGAGAGCCTGACCAATCCGTGACATTTCACCTGTACCACATGTCTTTGGACTTGTGGGGGAAACCGGAGCGGTTCATATACACAGTATGTATGTATGTATGTATGTATGTACGTATGTACATATTTATTTATTTATTTATTTATTTATTTATTTATTTATTATTATTTTTCATTCGTTTTCTTTTCGGCTTAGTCCCTCTATTAATCTGAGGTCGCCACAGCGGAATGAACCGCCAACTTATCCAGCATTTGTTTTACGCAGCGGATGCCCTTCCAGCCACAACCCATCTCTGGGAAATATTATTAATATATTATTATTATTATTATTAGCTTTGAGGGATTTAATAAAAGTCTTCTTTTTAAAAAAGATACGTTTGCTTTAGCCTACATAGTGAAAATATTGACATTTGGGCTTTTTTTAAAAAAACAAAAAAAGACAAGTAAACTCTCAGTCACTAATTCTTAAAAAGATAAAAGGAAGCTTTGAAACAACCTTTTTGGCTTGGTCCCTTTATTAATCTGGGGTCGCCACAGCGGAATGATCCGCCAACTTATCCAGCATATTTTTTTACGCTGCGGATGCCCTTCCAGCTGCAACCCATCACTGGGAACCATCCATACACACTCATTCACACATACACCACGAACAACTTACTGTAGATTACCCAATTCACCTATACCACATCTTTGAACTTGTGGGGTAAATCGGAGCTGTCCATATACACAATATGTATTTATTTATTATTATTATTATTATTATTATTATTATTATTATTATTATTATTATTAAGCTTTGAGGGATTTAATAAAAGTCTTATTTTTTAAAAAAAAAGATACATTTGCTTTAGCCTACATAATGAAAACATTGACATTTAGGCTTTTTTTAAGACAAAAAAGACAAGTAAACTCTCAGTCACTTATTCTTGAAAAGATAAAACGGATGCTTTGATACAACCTCCCAACGTTTCTTTTTCTTAAAATAAACATGCTTTTTACCTCACCATCAGACATTGTCAATGCCATCAGACATTAAAGAACAAACAATATGTTTATCATTTTAAAATACATTCTTGTGTTAGCAGACAATTACACTTTCACTTGACCCCAATTATTCAACAAATATAAAATAGCAAAATGAATTATCAAAATATTAAGCTGATGGAGGAGACAGTTCTGATAGAATTTACATCTGACAAGGGTGAAGAAATCCTAAATTTATAATATTTTAAACAATCTAATTCATTTAATCTATCAATTACTTTATTAAAACAATAACAGCAAATGAGTGAGCATGTTTTTGTTTCAAAAGTTTTCTCAAGAATCTGACAGTGTTGACATTTTGGTCATATCTTTCACAAAATTTATGAGATTTATGCAGTAACCTGTTGCTCAGTTGATGCTAATGCAGCATGCTTCAGGGGAAGAAATCATCTAAAAAATTCCTCAGAAACCGGATGATGGTGTTGACATATCACGGTTGTTATACAGGATATCTTACCATCCATATTAAAAGTACTCTAAACTATGAAAGGTACCTGAACCTATGCAAAACTGATGTAATGCACAACCGAATTAACTGAATCTTTATATGGACTGCGGAGAGGGGTTTCCTTTGAAAAGCAAACTTGCTGTGAAATGAGACATAATTAAGTTATTTTTAATTAACAAATTAATATGGCTCAATGGTTAGCATGCCGCCTCACAGCAAGAAGGTTACTGGTTTGAGCCCTGGCTGGGACAGTTAGTGTTTCTAGAGTTTGCATGTTCTTCTCGTGTTAGCGTGGGTTTTCTCCAAGTGCTTCGGTTTCCTCCACAAGTCTAAAGACATGTGCTATAGGTAAATTGGATGAACTAAATTGGCCGTAGTGTGTGTGATTGAGTGTGTATGGGTGTTTACCAGTACTGGGACGCGGCTGGAAGAGCATCCGCTGTGTAAAACATATGCTGGAATAGTTGGCGGTTCATTCCGCTGTGGCGATAACGGACTAAGGCGAAGCAACATGAATAAATGAATGAATGATACATTTTTAAACAGTTACAGTTGGTGTACCTGTTTTGCCACCTGATTCAAGAACCAGTCCAAATAAAATAATTGGCTAAAATAAATTACCTTAATGAGGTATTTGAAGTATGACAACACTGAATTTTATTAGTGCCATGGAGTCACATTATGTACTTTTTTTTTTTTTTTAATAAACGGACCATCAAATGGCTGTGACCTGTAATATGCATACAATTTACTGAAGCTTTTAGACAGACTAGGAACAAATCAGACAATCAACTGATTCTGAAACATTTCAAGTATTTATGTTGTTGTAAAGAAAGTTTCACCTTTGATTACTAAAATTCATTCTGGTACATTTCACTTAACGGCCCATGAGCATTCAGGCAGAATTTTCATTAATGAGTATGATTCCATTTACTTGATAGTTTTGAGAAAGTTTGTTCCAGCAAAGAGAACAAAACTTTTACTTTATAAGTGACATATTTGCAGAAATTATATAAATTATGCGCAATACCTGTAATCCAAGGCCATCATTCAGACTGTCATTGGAAGTTAGAGACAGGAGGCGGTGCATGTCAAACTTGCTGTTGGAGAGGAAAGAGACTGTGTATAAATACAGTTGAAGTCAGAATTACTAGCCCCCCTGTTTATTTTTTGTTTATTTTTTAAGGAGATATTTTTTTTTTCAACACATTTCTAAACATAATAGTTTTAAGAACTCATCTCTAATAACTGATTTATTTTATCTTTGCCATGATGACAGTAAATAATATTTTACTAGATATTTTTCAAGACACTTCTATACAGCTTAAAGGGGGTAATAACTTTCATTAAAAAAACGAAAAACTGCTTTTATTCTAGCTGAAATACAACAAATAAGACTTTCTCTAGAAGAAAAAAATATTATCAGACATATATATATATATTAATGCAGGCAGTTTTTGGTATGATTTATAGATGATTTAAAATCAAATGTCAATACCTTTTCATAATTAAAAATGATTTGCATTCTTGTTAAGTACGAGTGAGGAAAGCTGATAATATAAATCTGTACTCTTCATCTTTTTTGTTTCATTTAAAAAAAAAACCCACACACAACTAAAATTTAATTAAACAAAAAAACTTCTGAAAATGAGTAAGAACTAATTATGAAAAATATTTTTCTCTCTATATATATATGTTGATCAAATTTGCTCTTTGCAAACTCAGTTTGCCCAGCCTGATCTCACGAGAAAACGCAAGCATTTTACGTTTTGCCAGTTTTGTGGCTAATTCAATAGAGTTCAGTGATACAAAAATGTACGATTTTAAAAAGGAGGCGTGGCACCCAACCCCACCCCTAAACCCAACCATCATTGGGTGATGAGCAAATCGTATTAAATTGTACGAATTGGATCGTACGAATTCATACAAATTAGTCACTAAATAAAAAGTTACGAATTGCCGTGAGATAGCATTGGTTTGCCCAGATAACTGCTAAGTCTCCTTTAATGTCTGATGAGGTTCAAGTGAACCAGTTCAGAAATTAGAAAGCAATTTTTCATAAAGAATTTCACTGTATCCTACAGCTTCACTGATGTTGCTGTTAATTTTCTGTAGGATTTATTTAATCAATAATGTGTTTGTGTTAGCAAGTAATTTGTATTTCATGGATAATAAGCAAGTGCTTATTTCCTTATTATTGATTGAAAATATTTTGGTGGGAGCAGAAGGAAATCCTGGGGGAGCAATCCCACCACACCACACCACACCCCAGGACCCTCCCCCCACCCTCATACCCCCCTGAGCCGGCCTTGCTCCCCAGGCAAAATGCCCCTGCTACAGAAGTTGTATCAGATCTTTAGAGATTGTGAGCTCGCCTCCCTCAAACTACAGGCAACCTGTGGGGTGAGAAACCACAGCCAAGCTGACAAATATCATCCCCCTCTGTTTCCTCAACAGAAGCCTTTCCACAAGTCTGAGGCCTGCTGACGCTAAATGCTGGCCTCCTCTGACATTCATCGGCCCCTCGCTGCGATCAGGATACTGCTCCAGAGTCCTCACTGTGCTCCATTACCTCACATATCTCTCTCCAGTGGAGAGGAACACACTGGAATGACTACTGCAAAAATCAGCATCTCCCATCTTCTGCCTCCTGTTTCTTTTGTCCACAGTTAGTCGGGCTCTAGACCACGGTGGTATAATTAGCGTTGGCATGATATTTTTAATATGTGTTAATCCCATCACAAAAGTTCCTAAGAACTATCTGGGATGTTGCTATGGCATCCCAATGGGGATATTACTCCCGCTGTGCGATGTCCTTATTTCTGTCACACTGAGCACATCCTCGTGTCTTTTGTCTTCAGAATAGGTATAGTAGAATGCACTTCTGCCTCCGACATGACCTTTTATTTCTGCTCATTTCAAATAAGCAGAAATGTTTGGGCAAAAAAAAAGTTGAATGGCTAAAGGTGCACTCGATATTTTTCCCTCATTAAAAAGTTTTACACACACAAAGACATGAAAAGTGTTTCTGTACTCAAAAGAGATTAATCCAATATATCACCAGCCTGAGAAAAGCTGATTTATTTTACATGAGCAATTTGCCTCATGTTGAGATCAAGCAACTAGTTGATATTTTACCTGTATTCCATTTTAAACCAGGCTTATTTGAAATTTATGCCAAACTGCATTTTAAGAAATAAACATGTCCTATAATACAAAGTACTGGCAGCTCATTAGCCATTTTTATACTGTAACAAACAACCCAAAGTATATGTTTTAACCTTCTAAAATTTCAGTAACTCACATTATTAAACTGCAGAGTTAAATGTTCAGTATCTGCAGCTGTCAGGGTAGAGATCAAGGTCCAATAATGCATAAACAAACAGAAAAGTTATGGACTCTTAAGTTGTATGAAAGATTTTTTTTTAACAATGTGCAAAATTGTACTGTATCTATACATACACTAATGGTCATGGACCATTAGTGTATGTATAGATACAGTACAATTTTGCACTGAGTGGTACGGTTTTTATGGCCGTTTCTATTGTCAAAAGGTACCAAAAAGCGAACTGTACCACACCACTTAAATACACAACCGAGACATTAAACTATTATAATATATACATATAATAACAAGCCGCGATAGACCCGAGCTCAAACAAACCTTGCCGTCGTCTTGATGAACAGCCACAAAGCCGAGAGGATAAGCCTGATAATAATAGCATGCGTGTGATTGTTGAAGTGCTTCTGACATCCTTTCAGAAACAGGACAAAAGCCAGAGTGAAGCGCGTAAAATAAGGGAGAAGCCGGAAAACACAAAGGTGCAAATGATTCTTTCAGCAACCTAAAGCATGAACAAATACCCTGTTTAACTATTATCATCACCTTTTGGACTATTATGAACTTGGAATGACGGAATTACTTTCTAACAAGAGGTTACAGGTGCTGGTGAAGATTAAAGACACAGATGAGAGGTTTGCACTGACTGTGGGCTATATGTTGCGTGTTGTTTTTGCACCCAAATAAGGACTAAATGTATGCTGTGTGTAGTTTTTCTGTAATTGGTAACATATTGGAGACTGTAAGTGTCTGTATGTGTTCATATTTGTTTATCATTGGTACCGTTTCGGCAGTGGAAATGCAAGCCTGATAAAAGTGACCCATACAGACCCGTACCATGCCGTACCACTCAGTGTAAATGGGTTATAATACATGTTGTTTGCAGGAGATGCAATGTTTTCGCATTTCTGGCAAAGTAAACTTGCTTGGTAGCTCACCTGACACAGCAATAACATCTAACAGTAATTTCAACAACTCACAAAAGAGCTCAAAGTATCATAGAAGAAAAATAAAATGGCAAGGTTGGTTAAGCAAACACATTTTTTGTATTTTATTTGCTTTTGTTAACATTAGCAATTTCAGTTTAGGGAAGAGTTTCATTTTTGAGGTCCATAATTTTTTTAATTATACAGATTAACATTTTTGAAGCCTCTCGCTTCATACTCCAAAGCACCATAATACAACTAATGCACTATCACAGTGCTACGATCACGCTTATGTGTTTCTGAGAAAACTGAACACAATTTAGTGCCAGTCACTGGAAATTTTATTTTGAAAGTGCAGTGAATCATGCTACACATTGTACATTGAATTTCATACAAAAAAAAAAAACTGACAGTAAAATACACTTCAAAAAATGTTGTTTGCTGTCTGTTCAAACTACTTACTTAAAACAGTTGGGTTAATAATAGCCCAACAGGTAACCTAATGATGGGTTAATTTGGCCCCAAACCTTTGTTGGGCTATTTTAACCCAATCCATTGGGGTGTTAAAGATTAACCCAACAATTTGGCTTACAAAAATAACAATTTTGTTGGGTTATTTTGACAAGGGGCTATATAATATATAAATTAATATTATTATCATTATTTTATTATTATAATAGTAGTAGTCGTCATCTTTATATGTAAATACAAAAACACAGCTTCTAATACATTGGCAATACTTAATTTAAATCCATGAATTTAGTGCCACTCAAAAAACACAATAATTAAACTCAATACAAGCCCCTTATATCAAAGGTGAAATGCTACAAATTGGGATTAAAACACAGCTGTTATACAGGATTTTCTCACCAAATGAAATGTTTGCTTGAACTGGTAGATCCAAGGTTCTCTTCTCTTTTTTTGCAATATGAGAGAATCCGCAGTGACGCATCTCCCCAAACCTTAAAAGCTTTATCTTTGACGTGTGGGTATAAAATACCCGTCCTGAGCAATCTAAAAATAAATAAACAAAAACAGCACTGAAATCCATGCCACACAAACAGTACACTGGATTAAAAGGGATATTATACACATGTATACATATTCTGTCATGATTAATTCACCCTCCCTTTGTTCTAAATCTCTCCTCAGATGAACACAAAACATGATATTTTTAACAATATAGTAACTAAACCATTCTTGGTCCACAGTGAGAAACACCCATACACTCATTCACACTCATTCACACTCGTACACTACGGCCAATTTAGTTTAATAAATTTACCTATACTGCATGTGTTTGGACTGTGGGGGACATGCAAACTCCACACAGCAATGCCAACTGACCCAGCTCCAGGACATGATGGATTCGCCTCTGCTGCTCCTACTCCTCCATTTACCAAATTATGTTTGCTTCAACCTTAACAGAAATATTAAATTGTAAATTTGCACATGCATGCAGGACCAAATAACAATGATAATAACGTACTTACCCAGTTTAGCAATGGAGAAATGATAACTGGAAGGCTGCAAGTGGTCATCTTCAGGGGTATCTTAAACAGACAGAGAGAGAGAAAAAAAACAATGAAAATGTAGACAGAGAGAGAGAGAGAGAAAAAAACTATGAAAATGTGCACTTTTAGCTGCAGGATTAGTCTTTTATGTAAGTTCTTAAGGTGCATCACATTTGCAAATTTGGTGGGCAAATAAGGTCCATTTTACATGGTCAATTGTGCACTGATGTTCATCAATGTGCTTTATTCTTACGCCCAAAAACTTGCAAAAGAGAGAAACTCCTGATTACAGATTTCTACTGAAATAACTGGAACCTGTCAGTAAACTGTCATAACGCAATGATTTATATAAATAGTTTAATGTCTGTAATATCTCAATTTATTTGGTCAACTGTTCCAAGAGTTCTGAATTTTAAGAATGTTCAGACAACATTTATCAGTTCAGTGGTCACAGCATAAAATCTCACCTGAATTGAAAACAGTGGAAGGATAATGTATGTTTAAGGGTTTTGTATTATTATTTTACAAAGCTAACAGATGTTACAATATATAACAGATGTTATATATTGATATATATATGCTTATATACAGATATATATATGCTTATATTTAATTGCTGTATGACATATTTAACTGATTAAACATTTCTATTATCATCTAACATTATCAGGGTGTGGTTTCATCCCTGTAGGTTAGTGTATGATGGAGGGAAAATTAGGCCTTTAATAGAGTACAGACAAACAGTAATAATAACATTTAACTGTCAGTAGTTAATAATCAAGTACCTTGAAATGGACAACGAATCCTCTTCTGAAAAAAATATGATATAGCAAGCTTCTGCTCTCGTCCAGGAGGACTTCTTCTTGACTACAGAAAGAAACGTTGCGATCCATTTAGCGCCCTCTAGCAGTGAATAATAAGCAATAATATCATGCAACTTCCTGAATAAAATGTAGCATATTTATGTGTCTAAATTAGCATTTAGAGGTTACAAAATAATTTCCTAGTGAAATGACAATGTTTTAATAAAAAGACAACATACCTTAACCAAGACTGGACGCGACTTCGGGTTGATGTCTCTGCTGGGTCTTAAAGGCGAGAATGACGGCCGAATAACTGGTATGTGTATCAGTTCCTCCAAAACAACTGTAGAGTTAAACCTGGGAGGAAGAGAAAGCGTTTTTATCCGCAGATAGATCGGCTATGAAGCGCACGTCTGCATCATCACTAATTAAGATCCAGGTGAAACGAATATAAAAAAACACGGCACTTTGATAAAGAAAAAAAAAACAACATTACTGCGTTATAGCTTAAATAAACTTTATAACGCAAAACAACATCACGTATGCATAGCTGTTCTGTGTCAGTTAAATCAGTTGACTGTTGAAATTCAAAAACTTTAACCCAACTGGTTGAGTTACTAAATAAATAACCCAATAAAAGGTTAAAATAACCCAACAAAGCACCACATATTTCTGTACAAACATAAACCCAATCAGAGTAACATTAAACTATTTTGCTCACCAGATCTGCTGTGGATAAAGGCTAAAAATCAGAATTAAACTTGACAAAAGAAAGTGATAGAGATGTATTTTCATACTATAATGTTAAAAAAAACACCGCCAGGACTTAGTATTAACCTCTGCAAGAACAGATGACAGTTGAGCAGAGTGATTTGATACAATTCAGCAGTCTACATGTTATGTTGAATCATACGCTTCAAATATCACAATAAACAAAACACATCAACAAACGATGAAACTAAACATACCTTATGCCTCTTCAGAGTGGAGATGAATAAGTGTGTAATCTGTAAACCTTACATTTTGCGTCCTGAAGTCAGTATGAAACATGCCCAGTAAAGCACAGTAAACAATTTGGGGCTCGCGTTTTCAAAAAAGTCTCACATATATATTAAGTGAAATCTACACTTAAAATAACTAAGGGAGGAAATTATTACTGTTGTATCACTACAAAATGTTTGGCTTATGAAACGCATATTAAAAAATTTAGAGCTTTTTTATGATCTCAGAGCTGCATACGAGTCGTGCTGTCTTAATGATGTCAGCTGATCTTCAGGTCCGGATGAATGACCAAAAGTAGACATACATGCAAATGCAGAGTGCATGGCCCATGAGTCTCGTCATAGTTTATTTTGTCTTCTGATTAAACTCACTATGCTCAATTAATTCTGGACAATTAATTATTCCCAGAATATCAAAATCAACTCTATGGGGTAGATCTTTCTCATATCTGGCACCTAAACTCTGGAACAGTCTTCCTAGCATAGTTCGGGAATCAGACACACATCCTGAGCAGCTGCTGTGATGGTCATGGAGGAGTGAAGAGCATGATACTCATTCCTTTAAGACTCCAGCGACAGACAAATCTTCATATTGATCCTGAAGAGCACCCTGTACACCAGCCGGTGACCTCTCTCACATGCAGCTTCTCCACGATGGACGTCCAGCGTTTTTTTCTCTCAAGTTTTTTTTTTTTCTTCACTTTCATCAGTTGGTATAGTTTGCTCCTTGCCGTTGTTGCCACTCGTTTGCATGGTTTGGGACTTGTGGAGCTGCGCATCAATGGATTTGCTCTTCAGTGTTTGGACTTTCAGCAGTGAAAATTAAACCACACTGAACTGAACTAAACTGAACTTAAACTCTGAAAGCTGAACTGACACAGTTTCAATTTATATAATCTTCTATGTTAAGCTGCTTTGACACAATATACATTGCAAAAGCGCTTTAGAAATAAAGATGAATTGAATTGAATCTAATTCTGATTGGCCCGTTGTCCACCAGGGTTTAACACTCGTGGAATTTACATGAAAACGAGAAAACAGTGATGTCTGAGGCTCACAGTATGACCATGTCCATATACTGATATTTTACTATTAGCTGAAACAACACAATTCTTGAGTTTTTGGGGGGAATACTTCACTTTTTTATGTTCAATCCACCTAAATTTGTAAAAACTAGGAAGTTGTCTCAACACAAATCAAGTGTGTGGAACCCATCATTTTTTACACTGTACTGCAGCAGTTTAATGCACTGTAATTTAAATTGACCAGGCCAAACAATATAATTCTTTAACCCATGTGTGGTTGTTTATTAAAGCAGTTCAACAGTCTAAAAATCATCCAAAATCTAAGTTTTGTAAGTGAGTCAAAATGAAGAAGTTCTAACAAACAATGTCACTAAATCACTTTTATTTTTAAGCAGGTTTAGTGTATTGGTCACATAGTTTTAAACACAACTGACCTTTTAGAGCTATACTCATTGCACAATTAATTTCTGAACTGCCATCAAATAAATGCAAAGGTTGGTCGGTTCAATGCTGGAAAGCCACAGTCCTGAACAGTTTTGCTTCAAGCTTAATCACACTTGAACAAGCTAATCAATGTCTGGGTGTTAAAATGAGACTTTGCAGGTTGGTGTGATTTCAACAAGTAGGACATGGTTCAAAATATGCGCATCCTAGAAGAACATTTCAATCAGATTTAAGGGATGCGTTACAGTTTAAATTACATTTAGGCTTAAAGTTTGGCTTATGTTCATTGTTAATCCTTTCTGATTTTGGGAATAATTCACAATTACGGTTAGGTTTAGGGGTAGGGGTTAGGTATGGATTACATTTTATTTTCAAACAAAAATTGTTTCAAAATCAACATGGATGTTCATCTAGGATTAAATCTTACTTGCCACATTACCATACACAGCCACTATTAATGCAATAACACACAATACTTCAGTTTAACCACACTTAAGTGTTCTGAAAAACTTAAACAAAACAATTTAGCGCCAGTAACTTAAAATATCACTCTAAAAGTGCCTTAAGACATGTTACACACAGAACAGTCCCATCTTTCCAGAAAGCCTAGGTTGTGCTATTTTTTGGCCAATTTCACATGCTGTAAATGAATCTCGACTGACTGAGCTACAAAAAAATCTACAGCTTTAACAGAGGAACCTGCTATTTTGGCATCTGACCTTATGTGTCAGTTGAAATTCAGTGACGAAGATGAAATAATGATTGACAATTCCTGAGAAAACTTTCATTAGCAACATCCAAAATTCAATTAATTTACACCCATAATTCATGACTTTGATGTCTTCCTATTTGACCTGCATAACCACTCCGAGGTCAAGACAAACTTTCACTTTTGATTTTATTTGTGTCTTTATAATTTATGGTGTGCAGTCTCTAATTAAAATCATGTTCATCACGTACAAAATCACATCTGAGAGGGAGTCTGCACGGCTTTGTCGCCTGACTGATAATTAATTTGATGTTTCCCTCTTAGTTAAAAAGATTTTAGAGACTATTATTATTCAAATATATGCTGATAGAGAACAGTATTATTGCTGATGTTAATGTGTCAGTTTCTCTAAAGAAATTAAGACACCTTTTGACAACTGAACAAAGATTTTTTTTTGCATAAATTAGTTTCATTTAATGAAAACTAAATATTTTAATATAATATAATATAATATAATATAATATAATATAATATAATATAGGCGCCACGGTGGCCTAGTGGGTAACACGATCACCTCACAGAAAGAAGGTCGCTGGTTTGAGCCTCGGCTGGGTCAGTTGGCATTTCTGTGTGGAGTCTGCATGTTCTCCCTGTGTTAGCGTGGGTTTCCTCCGGGTGCTCCGGTTTCCCCCACAGTCCAAAGACATGCGGTATAGGTGAATTATGTGAGCTAAAATTGTCCATAGTGTATGTTTGTGAATGAGTGTATGGATGTTTCCCAGAGATGGGTTGCAGCTGGAAGCGCATCTGCTGCATAAAACAATGTTGGATAAGTTGGCGGTTCATTCCGCTGTGGCGACCCCGGATTAATAAAGGCACAAAGCCGAAAAGAAAATGAATGAATAATATAATATAATATAATATAATATAATATAATATAATATAATATAATATAATATAATATAATATAATATAATATAATATAATATAATATAATATAATACATTCATTCTTTTTTCGGCTTAGACCCTTTATTAATCTGGGGCCGCCACAGCAGAATGAACCGCTAGCTTATCCAGCATAAGTTATACACAGCAGATGTCCTTCCAGCTGCAACCAATCACTGGAAAACATCCATACACACTCATTCACACTCATACTCAACGGACAGTTTAGCTTACTCAATTCACCTGTACCAACTGTCTTTGGACTTGTGGGGGAAACAGGAGCACCCGGAGGAAACCCTCACTAACACAGGAAGAACATGCAAACTCCACACAGAAATGCCAACTGACCCAGCCGAGGCTCGAACCAGCGACCCAGAGATGGGTTGAGGCTGGAAGGGCATCCGCTGCGTAAAAAATATGCTGGATAAGTTGGCGGATCATTCCGCTGTGGCGACCCCGGATTAATAAAGGGACTAAGCCGACAAGAAAATGAATGAATGATAATATAATATAATATAATATAATATAATATAATATAATATAATAT
>CAIGQQ010034181.1:11466382-11477310 GCA_903798035.1 Danio albolineatus
TGTGTGTGTGTGTGTGTGTGTGTGTGTGTGTGTGTGTGTGTGTGTGTCTGTTTACCTCAATTTAGTTCCTTCAATATAAGGTTTTCACAGATAAGCCTGGGGCATTTAGCACATGGCTAGTGCTGTCAGCCATCTTGGATTAATGATGCCATCAAGTAACAAATATTTGGAAAGCAAGCTTGTAGCCACTGTTGCTTTATTGCAGTCAATCTACTGACACTGCTCTCGGTTAATTGTAGAAAACGACCATGATAAATGAAGCTTAAATGAATTTAAACGAACTGTTCACAAATGTGGACACCATGTCTCACTCACAGCCATTGCCACAGGGCTCATCGAACAGTCACTTTTCCGTCCGCGCTAGACGAGTAGATGAGATGAGCGAGAGATTGGCACTGTAGGTGGAGAGATTCAGCAGGAGCGAGTTAATGTCTTGGGTGTCCTCTGGTCTCCCAGCCCCATCTTGACCTCCTCCAGAGCAATCACATTCCACCTTGGGTCACAAGCATGGGTCAATGTTTCAATAACGTTATTTCAGCAGTATTATGCTGGTGGCCATACTTAAATTGATAAACATTACTGAGGTTAATAGGATATGGTGTCGAGGGCAAAAAGAGCCTGGGCCAAGGTGCATTATCCTCCCATAAATCTGCAGAGCGCACCACTGCGACGGCCCTGGATCCTCTGTCCTTAGCTGGGCTAATAAGGCCCATAAAAAGCTGGTCTGTCGGTCCAATCAATCCAAACTATTATCCTCTGCCAGATCGTTAATGCAAGACTCTTTTACGACTTTATTTCCTAATAGATGAATTACTTGTGGGGATCAATGCATCTGATGTTTTACTCAAACATAATTAAAGGGGCATAAGCTTTCGGTCGAACTTTCCATTTCAGAGACCGGATGATGGTTGTGATGATGTACAGACTGATGCACTCCGTTGATGTCTCTGTTTATGAGAATATTCATTTATGCAATGGGATGAACTTGATGTGGTGCAAAACCCAAACTGATTGGCGTAATAGCGTAGACACTTTGTAACTGGGAAATATGTGGCTGTTAATTCCTTTCCTGCTGTGCTGACTAAAAATTGAAAAAGAGCAGGCGTTGGTGTTGCATTATACTGTGTACATTGCAAGTAATTTGTTTGTACACACTGAACGTGAAAGTGCAGCGCAGCATGACATAACCAAACTGAAAAAACATTTGATGCTTAATGCACAGTTATGAGTTATGATTGTGGACCAATGTTATTTCACATTGGGCAAGGCTACCATTGTATAATATGCTGCGTTAATGCCATGTCATAATTACTGCAATAATTACATTTTAGCCCGGATATTCTACTCAAAAACTGTCCTCAAATTCAAAATAAAATAGTAAATCAGTAAATCAGTAAAAGCAAATAAAAACACAATACAACAAGTGACAAGTTGTTATTCAAACTACTCAATGATAAATATAGTTTGTTCAGGAAGATTATTCATTTCAATCCTATTCATTATTAATTGGAACATTAATTTAGCAATTGTGTGAATTATAAATTGCTTATTTGGAGTGTCATAATCTACCTGTATAAAGCTGCGGTCACACTGCATTTTTCTACCCTTAGACTTCTATTCATATGCACACGAATGCGTCAATCCGAAAACATAAGGTCGTGCGGCAAGTTTCGCAGTTCGATGCGTTGGAAAATTCAAGCTTGGTGAACTCTGACATCTTTGCGTGAGACCAATCGTAGATCAAGACATGACCTCTCTGGACAAAAATTTTAAACATGAACCAGTCGCTCACTTTTTTTAATGTCTAATCATCTTGTTTATTCCCACCCCTTTTTGCAGCGCCATACGACAGAATTCCGCAAACTCTAGTGTGACTGCGGCATTAATCATGTCTGTCACAAGAGGGGTGTGATCGAATGGACCACACAGTAGAGAGCACACTAGCACACTTCAAAGATGTGACTAACACCTGAGTCTTAGCAGTGATTGGGACATAGAGACACCTTCTCATGAATATACGATTTTAAAATATATTGTTCTCATAATACTGCACCAGCAAAATTATTGAATACTTAGTGAAGTTTCACAAGGTAATTTCAACAGGAACATGTCATATGATTGAGCAAGCCAACTGAATTATTCCAAATCCACTACAAATATTCTGTCTAGCATTACTCCCTTATCTTTATTTTGAAGAATCCATTCTCCACCCTATCTCCCCCTTTCCTCCTGTACCAGGTGTAGCTCTTGACCTACCTGATCTCAGACCCCCTTACATGCTCATCGACCAGGCGGGAGCCTTGGGCTCAATTATCTCCGAGCTCAAGGTTCTCTCCTGGGACAGCATGCCAAACCTGATAATATTTTCAAGCAATATCTATTTGTTAACTCTTGAAGTTCAATGACTGCAATTAGTAGAGAACCAAACACATCTTGATGGAAATGCAACTCAGGCCCGGTTAAACTAGAGCGCTTTAGTTTTAAAACAGTGTTTTAGCATGACAAAGATCCACGTCCACACTAGCGTTTCACCCAGCGTTTCTAAATAAATCTGTCCACACTACTCCAGCGAAAACGTATATCATGTGACCATTCGCACACTCTGGGCATGCAAGTATAAACAGGCTGCATGTGTCTCGCTCGGCATTCTAAATAGGGCTTCCATCACTTGAAACGCGAGCGATTAGCGAGTGCTCGAACAATAGCTTGCCTCTTGCGAATATATGCAGCTGTTGTAGTAAAAAAGGCAGAGTTTAACTGCACAATGGCGCCTACAACGCTCCCATTTCTGCATGTTGTTGTTTACAGTGAAGGCTGGTCTGCAGTCTTCCGGTGGCGTTATAGTCATGTGATAGGGGCTTGACGAATAAGGGAAAGATACGCAATGACCCAAAAGCCCCAATCGAGTAGCGAATCTCAGCAGTCACGCCTCCGTCTCAGACGTCTCCGTTTTCCCCCATCCACACTGAGACGGAGCAACAGCGTTTTAGAATGAAAACGGCCTCTCCAGCGTTTCCAAAACGCTCCATTTTTGGGGCTCGAAAACAGCGTAGTATGGACAGATGGCGTAACCGCAACAAAACGTGCGTTTTAAAACCAAAATGCATTAGTGTAAACGGGGCCTCAGTTTGGCAACAATTGTCTTCACTCCATTCAAAGTAAATGAGAATCGTTAACACCAACATCTTGTGAACGAGGGGTAAAACTGAAGGACTGTATTCTGTGAAAACAACTGTCTGTATGTACGTTATCCCATTTGCTGCATGGCTACTTGCCACAAAACATACAAATTAAACACAAAGCATTGATCTGAGCTGCAATAATTTCTTAATTCTTTAGTTAAAGGCAAGAAGACAGAAACAAAAACGTCTGAATGGAAGTGATGGAGCATATTTTCTCACAATGTGGCACAAACAGTCAAAAACAGTGGCAAAGACAAGCATATAAATGAATGTAAACATTTTCATTGAAGGTCAAGATGGTTCAAATATATATTCTGAATTTAAAAAACAGTAGTAACCATTATGTCATTGGGAAATGAGGATCAGTAGCACAATTTGAAAAGAGAATGATCAGGGTGATAACTATGTCAGTTTAAAGTGACTTTGTATTTATATGCATGTGTGCAAGAAGCGAGACGGAGTGTGAGTGTGGCTGTGTGTGTGTGAATGTGTTTGTGCTGCGAGGGCTTGTCTTTACACTGGGGGTTTGGGATCTGTCTGGTCTGATGAAGACTGATAAATGTGACATCACTCTGTCTAAAGATCATTAAATGTCAAGTCCTGCAGTGGCAGCAAAATGTGCTGGCAGAAAGTCAATGCCGTGAAGTGGTGCGTGTGTGCGTGCGGGTGTGTGTGTAGAGAGAGAGGAAGTGTGTAGCACACACAAATGTTACATCGTTTGCTGTCCGTTCAGTCATTTACATGTGTACACAGAATTACACATAATATCCCCATCACACTCTATCAGTGTGTTAAAGATAGAGCCATAAACAAAAAGGCTTTGGCATAAAAACCTCGGAGGTTGCTTGAGGCAGGAGACGACAGGAAGACAAATATTCAACCCAAGAAATGTTTGCTCGCCTCAGACCCTATATTGAAAGAAACAAAGGCAAAAATTTGTTCTTTTCCACTTTACTCGGATGGCATTCCTCGATATGAGACCTGCCATTTCAAAGATCTGTTTCTGAATTAATCGAGCACTGAAATCTCACCATATGAACTAATGGGCAATCCTTGTGCTATACAGCTAATAGCATTCCAGAGAGTTTATTTCAATATCACACATCGTCAATAAAGAAAGTCTTTTCTGATGCATACCTGCTAGAACGACTAAACAAAACCTGATTAAACAGGCTCACACATGCTTTTATTGCATGCATAATGCACTATTAATATTCGAATAATGAGGTGCTTGAGACTTTCTTTAACGTCTGTTAAAGGCTGGAAAATTGAAAGCGGGTAGCTGTTTATAGCATTAGAAAGCGCCAAGGTCGAGTTAAGTAAATTGGATCTTAATTGTGGTGTTTAGTCAAGCATTGAATGCCAGCCCTTTGTCATGAATATCTTACATGGCCTTCCTAAATAGTAAAGGGTGTAAATGAGAAGACAAAACTAGGACGCAAACAGTGTTTTTGACCTTCATCTAGAGACCATATAATGACAAGAATCTGTTTTGCCTCCCTTAAATCACTTTGTCGATGTGTCGCCTTCCCCCATTCCTCCGGGACAGCTCGGCCTGTCAGTCAAACGGAGACAGGGATCACATTAACGGCAGATTTGATGTAGCTTTCAGTGCTAGAAAAGGACACGCACACATGTCCAGATCCGGCTCGAGACGCACAACTGCTCTCAAGTGCAAGACAACAAATGTGCGACATACGCCGATGACGCGTGCCAAGCCGTAACAGATGTCTGAATCACAAAACACGGGGAAAGACAATCATTTCCGTAGTAATCATAATCTGCGGTGTTATCTTATAATCAGTCGTGGCGT
Source organism: Danio albolineatus (assembly GCA_903798035.1). Classification (NCBI taxonomy): domain Eukaryota; kingdom Metazoa; phylum Chordata; class Actinopteri; order Cypriniformes; family Danionidae; genus Danio; species Danio albolineatus. The sequence goes on from CAIGQQ010034181.1 coordinate 11,471,378, forward strand.
TCTTCAAATAAACAGGAGAAGCAATTATTCAGGCTGCTTATTACCCAAGGGGCGAATGAATAAGAATATCAAATTACTCATTTATTGATATGTCAACAACCGACGAATCATAATTAATATCGCACAGTCTGAATTAAACATTTTTAGGACGGCCTTAATTGGAAAATCAGCTTCCTGTACGGATCAGCCTCCTGCTTGTGTTGTGAGGCAGCAGCGGGTGGTTGGGTTGCCAGGCAGCAGCTCCAAGCGCTCTGAATGTGGTGGTGTGGTGAGTGGGCACTGGATGGGAGAACAATTGTACCGACCGCCAAGTCAAGGCTGAACACACACAATACGATTCCCACAGGGAACAGTGGTGAAACTTTGTTGTGAGGCCTTTGTTAGCATGCATGCACTGAGGGACAAAGCTTAGTTCTCATTGTCTGTGGTTGGTGGTAAGGTTTATGCTTTAAATTGGACTCCTCAGATACAAAAATGATAAATCTTGACCGAGGCTTCTCGGTCAATCTCATCCACACAAGCATTTAATAAAAATCTTTGTACTCATGAAAATGCAAATTTTTTTATTGTTTTTTTTTTTGTAATTTGTCTTGCATTGTCAATATCGTGGAATAACGGAATCTAAAAGAAGCCTATCTATAACCCCAAAACAGAAAAAGTTAGAACAGTATGGAAAAACGCAAACAAACAAAAAAGTAGTCATTTTTTTAATTTACTTTGACTTGTATTCATTGCAGACATTACAACAAATATCATTTAATGTGTTTCTTGTTGTAAATGTTATTGTTGTTGTTGTTGTTGTTTTTTGTTTTTGTTTTTTGTTTAGCTTTTTTTTTTTTAAATAAACACGTATTCCAGTTTTGGTTCCTGCAACACATTACAAAAAAGTTGGGACAGGAGCAATTTAGGGCTAGTAATCAGATAAATTGGTTAAGTAATGGTGTGATTTGAAATAGGTGATGTCAACGGGTGATTGTAATTATGATTTGGTACAAAAGCAGCGTCCAAGAAAGGTCTAGTACTAAATCTCTTTCAGACTCAGATTTTTTATTTATGTTTTGGTAAATCATAATTGTGACATACACAATGATGTCATATTAAGAGATACAATGTTGAAATTAAGACATTAAAATGTCATGTAAATGATGATAAATGACATATGCATGGTTAGTTATGACTAAAAGTTAATCATTTTAGAATGGTCATTTAAAATGGTATACATTTTTACCAAATATTATGTCATACAAATTATCTGGATGTTGATGTTTTTAATATATAATAGTAAATATGACATAAAATGTAGCATATTACATAAAAAGTCTAAATTAAGACAACATTTAGGTAAGAATGTTTTTCCTCAATAATTCCCATATCCTTATGTAGTGCACGAGTATAAATTAATCTAGTATTGATAAATGTATTGATGGAGGTTTTCAATACAGTCTGACTGTAAAGTTAGGTTTTTCTGATTAGTGTGAAAGTCGTCTTCTGAACTCTTTGTCAGCCAGCGACAGTGATAAACAGCCTTCCTACAGTTCTCACCTTGATAACAGCGGTGTTTTGCCTTCACACTGTGGTTTGGAACAACATACACAGGCTGAATTTCAATCTGCACTGTTTCTGTAAAATACAGTGAACCAAATGAAATAACAGTATTGCAGCATGTCTCATATGTTCCTTCAATGTTTACAGGGTTAAGGAATTAGTGGTCATTCAGAATGTGCTCCATTTCCAAATTACATGAGTTAAAGTTTCATCACGCAAAATCTTGTGCAAGCAAGATATAAATATCTAAATCTAAAAAAAAAGCCCTGACTTTAAAACTCTATCTAGTCAGAGGAAGAATGTGTATACTTGCATTGCAGGTCATGTACCTTAAATCATCTGCTTGCACTCTTAAAAGTTTCATTAGGGGCCACAACGCTCCTAGTGAAAAAAGTTATTTTGGAGCTCTTGCATTACACAATTTCACAGAAATAGATTAACACACAACCAAACATTCAGATACTCTGCATTCGTTTGCTTCTTTGTTTTAACTCAAGATTTCTGTTTAAAAGTAAGGAGTACTTCTTTTTTTCAGCAAAGGGTTACACAGCATATAGCATAACTATTAATGCATAAAATCAGTGCTTCCCACACATAAACTTTACTTGAGCAGGCCCAAGTATATTTGTTGACATTTAATTTGTTTATTATCATCATTGTTTTTTGTATCCACCCAATAGACAAACATACGCGATCGATTAACCAGTGGAAACTCTTCTCTCACCCTACATGTTTACTTTTTCTCGTTGTGTGTGCGTAAGAACTGTCAACACTCCCATAGACAATCTCACATGCTCTGCAGAGACCCACAGAGACACGCTTTTTTTGGCAAGAAAAAAAGCGTCCATCCTGGGTTTCTAATTTTTCTAAAAAGTGATTCAGCTTTTGGTTTCGCTTTCTAAGCCATCGTCATTTTTATTTTAAGCCTGATTTACTGTCGCCCTGGCTTCGTGTGCACATCTGCAAGACCGAGAGAAACATTATATAATCGATTGTTTGATCTAAACTTCTAAATCTAAACTCAGATCAACTTTTTTATATATTTAGAGAGGACCAAATTACATCTAAACTGGTTGCAAAATATATGTACGCTGTTAGAAATTGTTAATTAACTCATTTGCCTCATTTAAATAATGTACACTTTTTTTATCTTGTAATTATTATACTTTTTAGATATTTTTTTTCTATACGTGTTTTCATTCCTTTATGTTATTTCTTATTTGCTGAAAAGTTTTTTTTTTTTTAAATTTGATGCTGTTGCTCTATTACATATTTTGTATATGTAATATACAAGCAATACTGTGCAAATGTAAGCAGCAGATTTTACCTGTCAGTGAGTGCACACGGCTCCTGAATAGAAGAAAAGTAAAACTAATAGTAGATTTTTTTAAATTATTTCAACAGTCTTTATAAAAAAAATGGGTAACACTTTATAATAACTACACGCTATGAATCATCTATTAAGTATTAGCAAATAGTGAATTCATTATTTGTTAATCATTAACACTACATTAATAAACATTAGTAAGCAGTTCGTACCTGCAGTTACAAATGCTCTATTCTTGACTTATAAGTACATTTATAATGTGCTTAATAATTGTGTTTTCATAATTTGTTACTGATTCATTTTTCATGACTAAATAAAGTATCGCATTATTTACAAACCATTTGTATTTAAGAGTAGTTGGTGGTTTTTAAGATCATTCAGAATGAGTTAGTAAATGATTAATAAACTATTAAACTTCTTCACTTTAGCATAACTTAGTAGCAAACATTCCAATACACTGCATTTGTTTCCATTTAAAGATGTAACTGTATAGTGTGCTTCTTTATGTTAAATTAGTAGAGTACTTCAACAAGGTGTTACATGGCATATTGCAATTATTCATGCAAAAAAAAATAAACCTTTATGTGAACCCTTCACTTTAGCATATTTAGTTGCATGCTACAAGTGCCTATATTTGAGTTGGTTTACAGTATATTGAAGTATATGTGGACAAGGTTCGATTGGGGGTTTGGGCAGTTGTTCGAGCAAACATACAAACTGCAAGAAATGACACAAAGCTCTTAAAGGGAGCATCTGTTAGTGAAGTAAAAGAGGAGCTTTTAGCTTTGATTCCTCGAGGACACTACCTGACTGAGCAGGCCAATAAGACCTCAATCTGTTTGAGTCTCTGGAGATGGACACAGTATTGACAGCTGAGCTAGAACTGCCCTTCACCCTTAGGCAGTCTAAAGCATGGATAAAGGCAGCACTTATTCTTTTCCATGAGATTCTTAGGCAGCAGTACAGCAGGGTTGAAGGAGCTGTGCGCAGCATGCCCAATTTCTCTTGCTTAAATCGAACCCGTGCTGCTAGCTAACTTGACAGTGTTTTTGCTCTGAATGCATCCTTTCTTGTGAGCCATAAATATACAGTCCAAAGGACTGGGCCTTGGAGGCTTTGCAGGCTCATGGGTACAAACCTAAGAACGCCCTACAGTGTTTTTTGTGCATGACCCTCGGCTGATAAATCAGCTTTCACCAACAGAGAATTTAGAAATGTGGATTAAAATTTCATAACCATGAGTACTACTCAGAAAGAAAAAAAATCTTTTCCACATTACTGAGAGAAACCCTTCGAGCATTTCCTAAAACAATCTATTTTTTTTCCATACCAGGTCAAACATTCAGGGCATTTTTCTACATGTACTCAAAAAAAGAAAAAGGGACATTAATATTTAATTGAGTAATGAATAAATACTTTGTGCCCACAAAACAGAATTCAGCAGTTTCTTTCCGTTATCTTAATTAAAACAAAAAAATAGAAGCCGTTTTCCCCCTTCAGGCCCCATGTATACATATCCGTTGCAGATGAGAATGAATAATATGATTTTAATAACTTAATATGTCACAGAGAAACCAGTGATTCGAAAATGAATAATTAACAGGCTCCTGGGCTCCTGTTTTACCACATGGGCCAAAACACTGCACTAGAAGGTGACGATGAGGGACTGCTTTGCAATAATAAAGGTGGCAAAGCAACCTCTCTGGGGTAATTTCTTTATTTGTATGAAGCCTGACATGAAAATAAAGCACACACGCTATTACGAAACAACTGTTTTATGGGTATTATGGGTATATTCATTGCAAAAACTAAGATGCACAATATACGTAGTGCCAGTCTTCCTTCAAAATGAGACATCTCCGACATTATTTCTGGGGAAATAACATGTCATCCCCCTTTACCCTGAGGAGAAATGTCAGTGTGTATGACATTAAACTGGCATGGCAGGTCCAGTGACATGTTGCTGGTTGTTTTGCTGATGTCTACGAACGTTTCCCCAAACCCCACTGGAGAGATGTATTACTTCATGTGTCCCTCAGCCTGAGACCGGTCCGAGTTCTCATCACTGCCGCTGCATATGTGGAGGTAATAAATTTGGCTGAACAAGATTCAATAACAGGGAAATGAAAACAGACAGCAGGTCTGTGACAGTTTGGTAATCTAGGCTGGAAGGATTCCTCGAGCACGCCGATTTTTCAATCTAAGCTTGAATTTTGCCTCCCTTCTACTTGTTTGAAGAGATAGTTCATCCTGAGAAGCAAATTCTGTCAAGATTTATATTGTGCTGGACAGGCTGAACTTCAGCAAAATGAATTGAAATGCAAGTAAGTGTTGATTTTATTTAGGGCTGATTGTCAATAGTGATTTCCTGCTGATCGATTTGATTCTGATGCACAGCTTCTTGATTCAGTTGGATTCCAGTCGATTCCATTCAGACTCATATACATTGCATATACTTGATGTATAAAGCAGTCAATTTAATGTTTTTGTTGTTATTTGTTTGTTTGTTTCTTTTGTATTAACAAAGTGTGAAAGTGAAGCTGTATTGAATCATTGATACCAATACAATATTGATGATGGTCATTTGCTATGTGATTTATAGACTAAATTTTGACAAAAAAAAAAAAAAAAATATTTATATATATATATATATATATATATATATATATATATCTGGCGCCCCATATATATATATGGGGCGCCACGGTGGCCTAGTGGTTAGCACGTTTGCCTCACAGCAAGAAGGTCGCTGGTTCGATCGACCCCCGGCTGGGCCAGTTGGCATTTCTGTGTGGAGTTTGCATGTTCTCCCCGTGGTTGCGTGGGTTTCCTCCACAGTCCAAAGACATGTGGTACAGGTGAATTGGGTAAGCTAAATTGTCCATAGTCTATGTGTGTGAATGAGAATGTATGGATGTGTTTCCCAGAGATGGGTTGTGGCTGGAAGGGCATCCGCTGCGTAAAACAAATGCTGGATGAGTTGGAGGTTTATTCCGCTGTGGCAACCCCAGAATGAATGAATGAATGAATGAATGAATGAAAAATAATATACATACATATA
>CAIGQQ010034181.1:11487730-11501101 GCA_903798035.1 Danio albolineatus
AAGCCTTAACCCAAGCTCTGACCCCCGCAGGGGTCCCCTTCAAGCTCTAACTTCCGCAGAACCCTTCTTGCTCACCTACATTTCCAACCTTTTCTCCTCTCCCGCTTAAGCTTTAACACAAGCTTTGACCCCACAAGGGTCCCCTCTGAGCTCCAACTCCCGCAGGTGTTTCTCTCTCTCCCCCTCAGCTCTGACCCCCGCAGGGGTCCCCTTTGAGCTTCAACTCCCGCAGGAGTTTCCCCCCCCCCCATTCCAAGCCTCCCGCAGGAGCCTCTATCCTTTCCCTTATCCAGCAGCCGGATATAGCTGCAGTTTTTCCGCCTTTTGGGGTGTTTTTCCTGTTAGATACGCGGCTGCTGTCCCGAGCGATTACTTACTGCATTTTGGGGAGTTTGAGAGCTACCTAAGCTCAAGCTCCCCTCTCGCTCTACGAACGGGAGGGAGCCCTGGGCTCGAGGATCCCTTGAGCTCAGGGCTCTCTCCCGGGACAGCATGCCAAACTAGCTTCTATTAAATCATCAGCTAAGTGTGAACTCTTGAAGTGAAGTTTGTTTACAAGCTAATTTCGAGAGGATCACGTGCTTATGATTTACCACAGCTGGCTGCACATTATCTTATCACGATCTCCCAATCATATGATTTCCCTTCTACTATAAATAACCACAGTTCCAGTCCACAGCTATCTTCGTATGGAAGAAAACCCTCCTTTCCTCCCCCTTCTCCTCCTTTTCTTAGATCGGGCGGCACGGCGGCTCAGTGGCTAGCACTGTCGCCCCACAGCAAGAACACCGTCAGTCCTGGTCCTCGCCAGGCTGGTGGGTGTTTCTGTGCGGAGTTTGTATATTCTCCCCGTGTCCGCGTGGGTTTCCCCCGGGGCCTCCGGTTTCCTCCCACCATCCAAAGATATACACAATTCATTACAGATTAAACAATTCAGGCTCTGGTCTAACTCCCTTCCTCCTCTGACGGTTCCCTTAGCTGCTACAGAGGGGGAGTTTGAGAGCTACCTAAGCTCAAGCTCCCCTCTCGCTCTACGAACGGGAGGGAGCCCTGGGCTCGAGGATCCCTTGAGCTCAGGGCTCTCTCCCAGGACAGCATGCCAAACTAGCTTCTATTAAATCATCAGCTAAGTGTGAACTCTTGAAACACTGTTATAAAACTATTTTCATTGTCACAATTACCTTTATTTTTCAAATGGCAATATAACCAAATATAAGCCACTCAGGCATGAACAACTCTAAACACACAATTATGCCTTTCTTTCATATCTGGAGAGTCAGATAAAATTGAACAAACTGTATAGAATACCTTACATTTCTATGAGTTTGATATCTATCTTTGCCTCATGAACATTTTAAACAGGAGTTATAAGTAATGCAAAGTGGTCTGTTATCAAAGTAAAAAAAAGTGAATTTTGCTCTTGCCTTCTAAAAGGTCTTTCTGGAAGCCAAATTTTGCATAACAACTACAGGAAGATTATATATGGCGGCAAATCAATGGCAAAATTAATCGAGCGCAGCTGTGATGTTTAAACAGAAAGTGAATCGCGAGCAAATTACAGTCCTACGCGCGAGATCTTCACGCGCGCTCTAAACTGATCCACCTCGAGGAAACGGGCCTCGCGCGCACATCATCTGCGTGCACGATGTACGCTCTCGCGAGTGAGGTCATGCCTGCACCGCGCGCGCATTCAGTTCTCTCTGCTCGTTTGCTGGCTCTAATCTGCTTGCGCCAAACTGTTTCGATTTTTGTCTTGGGGCGGGCCTTGGTTTACTTGTTATCTCTAATGCTATTGGTTACTCTCCCTTGGTTTATTTATTGAAACAGAGCTAGCGAGCCATAAATAACACATTATGAGATGGAATCTGCGGGCCGTATGAAATCTGACTGCGGGCCGTAATTGGCCCGCGGGCCGGACTTTGGACATGCCTGATTTAGACAAACAATGTTCAGAACCTTCCAAGAAAAATATCTGAGGTCAAAAGGCAGCAGCTAGCAATGTAAACAAATAAAACAAGGCGAGGGTCAGAACAAGGCAAGGTAAGGTACGGAAAACATATCGTAATGTTTACCAAAGCAGTATAACAGAACTCAGCAATGAGGTGTGTGCTGTTTACAGTCCTTGTAATCAGTCCATAATGATCCTCTGGTTGTGAGTGTGTGCAATCAGAGGAATCAGGAACAGGTGAGTGTGAGTGGTGCATGACTGAAACTTGTAGTCCATATAATGGTGGATTTGTAGTCTGTTGCGATCTGCGTGTTTACCAGTGATCCTCAGCTGCCCGATCGCTGGTGATCATAACATAGACATTTTCTAATCTTCATGATTACATGATTGGTGTTCGGGAAAAGTGATATATTTTTAGCTTTTTTTAACTTCACCTTTAACTGTCTAACATTTGAATTAATAAATATGTAATATCAATATATTTGTAAAGGTATCAGTGATGAAGTATAAATTTATAAATTCTCTAATATTAATATTATTGCCATGACTGTATTTCGTAATTATTAAAGATTAAAACAGCAATATTATGTTTCAGTTTATTTTTTTTATTTACTTACTTTTTTGTTATTATTATTATTATTATTTATTTATTTATTTATTTATTTATTTATTTATTTATTTATTTATTTATTTATTTATTTATTTATTATTATTATTATTATTATTATTATTATTATTATTATTATTACTATTATTATTATTATTATCAGGTTTATAAAATAAAAGTACAGCCTATTTTTTAAGGATTAATGATAATAATAATAATACTAATAATAATAATAATAATAATAATAATAACACTGAAATTTATTTTTATGATTTATTATTATTATTATTATTTGACGAACAGAAAGTTCAAAAGAATAGCACATCAGAAATGTTCATCTTTCCTGTCACTTTTGGTCAGTCAGTACTGTGATGGTTACAATTCATTTCTTTCTTTTTAAAATACAAAAAAAAAATCTTTTGGTGAACAGTACTGCATAAAACACACTCTTCTAACGCTGTAAATTATACAGAACCTTCTTTCAGACAGAGTCAAACTATCTTTTTTAATTATTCATTAAAAGAACAGGCTCTTAAGGAGCATTTTGGGAATCGGCTACAGTGGTCAGGCTTTGTTTTACTAAAAAATGTCAGCTCCTAAAAATGAAAGGAATCAATCATATGCCTTCAGATGACAAAATGCCCTTTAATGCATTTTTTATGTCATTTTTTCATTGATTATATTTTGTGCTGATTTCTTTTTACATTTCATGTCAGAAAGAACCTCATATGGATTTGAAAACATCTTATTTGAACACACCATGGCCACAAAGTGACCTACTGGCCCTGATTTGTGCCGCTCTGGAAGTCGGTGCACCTTCCCCTGCTATCACAGTAAATCAGCCTTCAACACATTGCATCATTAATCGCTGGAGCGTATCTGTGGCACGCATTACACACCGTCACTTCACCATTGAGACATGGATGCAGAAATTACGGCGTCATGGAGAAAGTAAAGTGACAGAACTTTGAGAAGACGATGGTGACGACGGCAAAGTGGGAGCAGAGCGAGTTTGCTTCTTTGGGGAGTCGAGTGTGCAATTACACACACTAGCACTGAGGGAAGTGCACTAAAAGCCTGGCAAAGTGTTCACTCTGAGAGAATGTGTCAGAGCGATAAGGTATCACAACAATGCTCAAACCCATAATCCAGACCTCCCTAGACCGATTCCGGCTCTTGCTTTTTGATCCATGCAAAATACAGAAGAGTTCTGTCTTTGTGCCGGTCCCTTGATGTCAGAATAAATCTGCTCTGTTACTGCGGCGCTTTACAATGAATGTTTAACATCTTGTCTTTTTTGCTGTTTCGCAGGTCCAAATCCCCTCTGACCTCAAGATGTTCTTCGTTTAGCATCTTTCTTGTTGAGCTGAAGTTAATTTCTCTGTCTTCCTCTCTCTCCGTGTTTGCGTTTGATACAGAGGCTTTGGGTGAGCTTCACCAGCTGTGTGTCTTTCTCTGTTAGACTGATGACTAACTGTGCGGCTTCTGAAATTTTGATCACAGGCTCGTTGCTATCACATTTGTTTCTCCCCTTTTTTAGATCATGTTATGCTTCATTTTGATCATCCTCTTCAGACATGCAATCACATGTTAAAAACAGACATCAAACACAATGTGGAACAGATGGAAACAAAACTTAAATGTTCAATTTTGGAAATGTTCTTGAGAATATATATATATATATATATATATATATATATATATATATATATATACACACACACTCACCGGCCACTTTATTAGGTACACTTTACAAGTCCTGGATTGGACCCCCCTTTGCCTTTAGAACTGCCTTAATCCTTCGTGGCGTAGATTCAACAAAGTACTGGTAATATTCCTCAGTGATTTTGGTCCATACTGACGTGATAGCAACATGCAGTTGCTGCAGATTTGTCGGCTGCACATCCGTGATGCAAATCTCCCCTTCCACCACATCGTGCTCTATTGGACTGAGAACTGGTGACTGTGGAGGCCGTTGTCATGTTCAAGAAACCAGTCTGAGATGATTCTTGTTTTATGACATGGCGTGTTAGCCTGCTGGAAGTAGCCATCAGAATATTTGTACACTGTAGTTATAAACAGATGGACATGGTCAGCAACAATACTCTGGTAGGCTGTGGCATTGACACGATGCTCAATTGGTACTAATGGATCCAAAGTGTGCCAAGAAAATAATCCCCACACCATTACACCACCACCAGCCTGAATCGTTAAAGTGGCCGGTGAGAGAAAACATTACCTGAAAATGCTCTAAAATGATACCTTTTACGTGTGTTTTACATTTGTTTTATATTATGTTTCAAATCTGATTTTGACAAGTGAACCTCATGTGATGCTTGAGGTTTTTCTGTGAGGGATATGAGCAACTAGATGTTTACTGTCTCTTTTACATCTGAACTTGCTTAGTTTTTCCACAACACGTCAAAACTGAAGTGGAGCTTATAGTCTCACAATGACATTAGTAAAAAACTCTCCGTTAGGTGATTTTGGTCCAATTTTGAGTGGAATTCTGACTTGTGCGTCTTTTGTTCTGTGTCATTTGTTGTGCTGTGAAGTGTGCAGGGGTAATGAAGAGGTAAATAACTTCTCCAGATCGGCAGTAGGATGGTCAGATGAATTTTTCACATGTCAAGAAATTTGGTTGGCTCTTGTGAAGGAATCACACTGCTGAATCGGCCCTGTGAATCCATTAAGTTGAACATAGTGTTTGTGCCCTCAATGTACCTGTGTGAAAATAGAAGCACACACTTCCATGATCGCAGAACGTGATGGTGCGATATTAAAGCAAATATTCCAGTACACACAGAAACAATTAGAAGTGTATGATATTCTGTTTGTTACTTTGCAAGATACAGATGTGATTAGAATTTTTTTTTGTAGTGGATTTTATTTGTTCCTATCCACCTGAGCTTCAGAATCCTTCCCATTAGGTAGTGGAAATACACCACATAATGATTTGCCAACCACTATAAAAAGAAAAAGAAATGGCATGCTGATGTGTTGATTTCACAGGTAAAGTGTGAGCAGTCAAGTCGCAACTGAACAATGAAACAGTAAAGTGTGTGCACATGAATTGTGAGCTTTGGCTTTACATGCAAACTTCCAGTACAGTGTGAGGTTTGGTACTAAAATCACATGGAGATCACACAGTATATGTCTGGCCTTGGAGGTCCAGACCCCTTTATTTAATAAATTAAATAAATACTAAATAGTTGCCCAATATTCACTCTGCTTTAAAGCTTCAAAGATGATGCACAGTTCCAAGCAAACAGAATTATGATGTCCCTCAGCAGTCTAATAGCGTTTGTCAATGTCAGACAGTTTGAGATAATCAATCAAAGCTGGCTTAACTGTTCAGAGAGGCTGCTGAGCACAAATTCCAGTGGCATGCTTCAGTTACAGCCATCAAGCGTACAGTCCAAGTAACTAACATAAATATTTAATCTTTTACTGTAGAGTTTTTCAACCAGATGTAATTAGGGTATGCAAATGTTTGTTTAATCTTGACATTTGAATGTAGTAGTTGATGTACTGAAAAACAGTTTATTAAGCCTGTCATTTTTGTTGACGGAGCATCAAAATGAAGTATTAGCCAATAATGGTGACACTGGATACCCATGCAATAAGATATTTAAGGGTCTTTATGGTAGGTCTGTAACTTAGTTAGATTAAATTTCTCTTTATTTTCTGGTAGTGTAAATAAACCCCATTTTTACAGTGTCTTCATCACAATGTCTCATTTCATTTCTCTATCTTCATGTATCTTCATGTATCTTTAAATGATAATGAACTGCTGTTCACCCCTCCGCTCTCTGAAACTGCTTCATGAATTGCTATGATGTGCAGCACACACACAGCATTTAACCAAACCTCAGGCTTCTGCTGACTCTTGTTTGTATGACTGACTTGAAGCTGTTTCCACTTTATTATGACACACTACTGTCTCAGCCATGTATAATCGGTGCGAATAATTTATTATTGCTTGACATTGCAGGCTGCCATTATCAATGTAAAATCCATTCAAACAAACATTTATTCATATGAAAAGTGACACTGCTGTATTTAATAAAAGCTCAGCTGCACAGGCTCTGCTGGTTAGTGTGTAAACCAGTGGTGCTCAATCCTGTTCCTGGAGATCTACCTTCCTGCAGATTTCAGCTCCAACCCTGTTCAATCACACATGAACTCATTAATTAGGACCTCTACGGTACTTAATAATTAAAGGCATGTGTGTTTGATCAGAGTTGGAGCTGAAACCTGCAGGAAGGTAGATCTCCATGAACAGGGTTGAGCACCTCTGGTGTAAACCAACAACACCACACTAACAAACACCTCTAAACATGAAGGATGATAATCTGATTCTAAACACAAGTGAACTAAAGCTGGCAGCGTGCTAACAATTTCCAAATTAAGCAAACGAGACTTACAGTATACTATACTTATACTATACGAGGCTTAAATTACAGTATTTACATATGTTGGGAAAATTATCTGAAATCCATGTTTTAATGCACAGGTGTCAAATCCAATTCCTGAAGTGCCGCAGCTCTGCACAGTTTAGTTCCAACCCCGCTTCAACACACTGAAACCATGGTCACACTTGAGTTTGAGCATGCAAAATTCTGTCGTACGGCGCTGCGAAAAGGGGCAGAATGAAACAAGATGATTAGACATTAAAAAAGCTAAATATGTTTCCAGAGAGGTCATGTTTTGATCTTCGATTGGTCCTACGCAATCACGTGATGCGATTTCTCAGGTCAGAGTTCACCAAGCTTGAACTTTGCACCACAGCGAACTGCGAAACTTGTCGCAGCGTTTCCGGTCTGACACATTCATGTGCATATGAATGAAAGTCTATGGGAAGAAAAGTCCAATTTGACCATGGCTTTACCTGTAGGTTTTAAACAAAACTGAAGGACTCAATTAGTTTGATCAGGTGTGTTCAATTAGGGTTAGAACTAAACTGTGCAGAACTGCGGCCATCCAGGAACTGGATTTGACTTCTGTGTTTTAATGCAATTGTGATGCAATTTCAGCCATCTATTGCCTGAGGTTGTAAAGCAGTACAGCCTGATCACACAAAGAAATGTAACTATTTTACGTTTTGTCGGTTTAGTGGCTAATTAGTACGTATTCATAGTTCAAGTTCAGTCATACTAAAATGTACGATTCTTAAAAAGAGGCTTGGCACTAAACCCCATCCCTAAACCCAACCAGCATTGGGACATGAGCAAATCATACTAAATTGTACAAATGAGATCATAACAATGCATACAAGTTAGCCACTAAATCAAAAAGCTACAAATTGCCTTGAGATCATGTTGAGCAGTATGCCAAAAAAATAAAAAATAAAACTTTTGCATACACAAGCAATTTTTGCCCCGCTTTTCATGGACATGTTTGCTTGGAGGCAGGCTGTGGCACGTTAATAAGTAGCTAGTTACTAAACTGGCAGGAAATTTACAGCAGTCACATACATTCAACAAAATATCCAAAGGGCTAAGTCAAAATAAAGTTTTGCCTATTCATTTGATTTATTAAATTAATTAAATTGTTCTGTGCCTTGTTTAGTTTTTGTGTTGTTCAAAAGAATTTAGTATTTCTTTTTATTCAATTATTTATTTAAATGGTCATTTTTGAAAGCATCATTATTTTTGCTTTATCACTCAATTGTGGATCATTAACTCAGTTTTTTTATCCATAAATCAGAAGATTCAAAGAAAACATTAAACCAAATTTAATTTGCTAATTTAATTTCTTATTTAGTCAGTAATTAATTGATTCTTTTTAAGTTTTATAGTTTTTATTTTATTATATTATGTTTTGGGAACATCGTGTTTAATATTTTAATGAGAGAAAATTATCTTGTTATTTCGAAAATTTACAGATCACAGCAAAACTGATTAAATGATTAGGATGAAGGAACAGTTCATCCAAATAAATAGATCAATTTTGACATCATTTACTCAGCTTCATTTCATATTTGTAGAAATGTCTTTCTTCTGTGCAATATGACATTATATCTGTCAGTGTCGGTATTAGTATAGTCGCTGTTAGTATACATTAAGTGTAACCAAAACCAATATTTTTCAAAACATTTTCTTTGTGTTCTGTAAAAGCAAGTCATACAGATTTGGGATGAGTAAAATATAGAATTAACACTATCCATGTTTTTAAATTCCACTGTGAAAGAGTGAAAGAAATATAGTTAACGTGTATTTTTTAATCAGGCTTTTAAAACTATTCTTATTGGCTAACATGATGCATTCAATCCCATCCAATTAGATGAAATTTAGCAGTCTTTTTTCTAAAGTTCATGCAGACCTTTGCATTATTTTATTGTTTTCAGCTGGCATTAAACCACGTTAGTCTGTAGCCTTTGCTTATAGCGCTCCGGATGCACCGTCGTGAAAGTTACAGCGCAAGACTTGAATGAGAAAAAGCCTCAAAACAAGCAAGTGACTCAACAGTGGAATTAAAGACCATCTGCTTCAGCTGATTTATCACAGAGGAGCCGAGAGAGAGACAAGAGCAGAATTAGCAATGCAAATACAGGCCAAGGATCAGCTAAAGTACAAGGGAAAGGACATGCTGTGTGATGGTAATAATAAATTTGACTCCGGTTCTGTGCCACATGGGGACTATGACCACTTATGCAGCAGCATCAATGACATACGCAGAATATCATTTTTCATCCAATTTCAACAGTAATAATAGTTTACCTGCATAAAATCCGTTCGGCATTACCATTGTAAGGGTTTGCAGAGTGTTATCTACAGTTTTTGTGATGTAGACATAACTGCAGGGTGTATTCTTGTGAAATATATGATCAGCAAGAGCTTATTACTTTTTTCGTTCAAAATCAGCGGCCTAATGTATACAAGCAAGTTACACTTTCTTTTCTCAGCATATCAACTAGTAAAAAAATACAAACACACAATGTTAGCTTAGCTTTGATATCACATTAATGTTTTTCATAGTATTTTTATACTATAAACTACTATTTCAATCATAATTTCTGTTTTGTTTTGCTTTGTTATGCTTTTTTAATGTGCGTTTTAATTAATTGTATAGGGCCCAAGCTCCTGTTGTAATTTGTGGCGTTCTGTTGATTTGTCTTCAGCACAGGAAGGCAGCCCACAAAACCATATGGTAAACAGTTTTGAAATTTGGCACACAGATAAAGAACAGTCTGATCATTTATCACATTAAATATGAAGTTTCTAACTCAAACCCTCTAGCGTCAGCATGTCATGATTTTGCCAAGTTTGATGTGATCCTGGAACATAATTTTTGTTCGAAAATGGAATCCATACCTAGGCTATTCTCTGCACCTCAACCCAACCATAACTGTAAATTACTCCCAAAATCAGAGAGGACTACAATTATGTAGAAGTGCATAAACCTAACCGTAAGCCTAAACTTAACATAAACGGTAAATTTATTCCTTTATTCTGCTTGGTGGATTGAAAGATTGTTCCAGGATCAACATAGATATTGGTGAAATCAGGTTATGCCTAGTTCAGACTGCATGATTTTAGATCTGATTTTGACTCGCCGACAGGTTTTAAGAAATCGCCAACAAATGCCTGAAATCACAGGCAAATCGGTGCTCGTGCACGCGAGTGACAATCACACAATATGAACTATCAAAGACGCGATCTGAGAGAATCGCCGATGAGTCGCAGATGCCCTTGAGATATTTGGCGTGCTAAATATCTGGAGCTGTCTGCAATTCAAATCATGCTGTGTGAAATGTGTTTTGACTGAACATAACACCGGCGATCACCTACAGCCAATGAGAGAGCAGCATTCACTAGCGTGGGTACCTGCAGGCCAGCGGGAGGTTGGGGGAGAAGTTAAAAGTGCTCATTTTCAGTTTATTCGGACACAAGAAATAGGGGGAAAATTTGTGTAAATTTGGCACAAGCTCCCGTGTCTGTTTGACTTGTCATGTGAGCAAACCTAAACCTGGTCAAAAAATAAAAAAGCTGAGGAGAAACGGCAAATTCCCTTCAAAGCCAATGGGCAAATATGCATTTTCTACCCCATCAAAGGCTTCTTTCTCGTCTTGTAGTTAATAACAAAATATATACTACGTGTTTTTGGGTGTGAGACATAGTTTGGACAAAGTTGACAGCTATTCTTCCTATTTTGAAGTCATATAGTGTGAAACTCCCTGTCGCCAATCCATCTTGCAGTGTAAACAAAGCAGCGACAAAACGCCAGCCCAGATAGTCATGCATAGATAGTCCTCCCGTTTTTCCTGGGATTCTCCTGTATTTTACAGTTCTATCCCGCTATCATCCCGTAAAGGTATTTTCTCGTATTTCTCCTGTATTTTCAATCTTTCTATGAAGGGCTCCTTTACGCAACCCATACCGCCGAACCACCAGATGATGCCTTCATGTCTGTTCTGTGTTTTCGTTTTATTTAGGCATGAAAACACTTTGAAATAAATATGAAAGCGCTTCCTTTTCATTACAGGTGCCATCGCCCCTCCTATGCAATCCTCAAAACAGTCATGTAGCGGTGCGTGACTGTCAGCTGACGCACTCTATTTCCCAAAAAAGTCTGGGTTTCGGGTGCGTGTTTGAACAGACATGTACACATAATAAATAATAATAACGTAAAGATGTCTTGGTGGATCTTGGTGGGTTTTTTTTTGTTTGTTTTGTTTTTTCAAAAATAACTAATTTTGTCCTAAATGAGCATAAGTTAGGAAAGCAATCGAATGCTTTCATTATAACATTAGATGTGTGCATTTCTAAAGTAACACCTGTTATTTAATGTAATCAAAAGAAAACCTAATTAAATGAGATTCATTCGTTGCTCTTTAATCAGAATGTGTAAGTTATACAGTGAAGAAAAGGTTAATGACATTTGATAACTTGATTCTGTTTCTTTATAATAGCGATTAATTTTAATAAGCTAAACTGTTTGCTAATTTGCTGCTAATATACTGTACACTATTTATTTTTTCTTTTGTAAATGATAATGATAAAACATATTACTGACCGTTTAACTGTTTATTTACAATGAAACAGCTCCAGATTAACATATTCATCTGGGGCGGGGGGCATGGGTGTTATGGTGGACATATCCCTTGTTTTTACAACCAAATGTTGATTGGTATGGTCTAGCGTCTCCAATAGTCCAAATTTGCACCTATAGTGAGTATTAGGCTTTCTTTAAAAAATGATTCCACCTAGTACCCTGCAAATTAAAAATGTATCAGTGCCATTTTCTTTTAAGCGTGTTGCTATGTGTAAGTTAAACTATTTAGCTTTCTTGGACTACGAATGTAAATTGTGATATAATTTAATATGAGAACACTTTACTTTTATATATATCCACCTATAAAAGGCTGACAGAAAGCTGGTTTATGCATTTACATGCAGAGCGATGAAAGCCTGATAGAATACATGCAATTTGCGCATGGTTTGAAAACGTAACATTCTGTAGTGCATTTAGTTACTGTTTATGTCCAACTCATTCAGTCAGTAGGCGTCCATCATCTCATCATCACTGACAAGCAGTCTAAACAGTCTTGTTCTTTGGTGAAATGATTTAATGTCTTCTTGGACACTTTTAACCCTTCCACACTGTACATGTTTGCTTCATTTATAAAGAGTCAGAGTCTTGAGGTAGATAAGAAAAAAATAAACAAGTATTGACAGCAGGTTGAAGGAAAATAGTAAAAGTACAGATACAGAACTAAAAATGTTCTCAAGAAAAAGTAAAACTACACGTTTAAAAAAAAACATTAATATTAAAATCACAAATATGCAATTTAACAAACCACCAACCATATGGTAAATATTATTAACATTTGACACAAAGATAGAGGAGAGTCTAAAAATTTACCAAGGCAAATTTGTTTTCTAACTCAAACCCTCTAGCGCCACCAACTGTCCAAATTTGCTCTCAATTTTTTAAAGAATCTTTTTCTTCTGATTTCTTATAAAAATGATTCGATTGCACATTACACAATAATTTTCCATTAATTTTACCATTTAGATTTTTTTCATTAAAAAAAACAAAATATTTTTAGAGCTCCTCCTATGGTTCATCCAATAGGGTATATGCAAACAGACTTTTAATTTCAGTCAGCCAGCCCCTAGGCTTCCGATTACTCGATTCCGATTACCTTATATCGGCACGTTTAAGATCTGATTTCTTTCAAAATTAGCGATATGAATATGATATAAAGTGGATATCAGACCAAACAAGAAGCAATGCATTAAATAATAATTTTCCACACCATGTCTTTAAAATATGAAAATTAATTGATTAATTAATTTTCAATGGAATTTCAGTGCTAGCCTGCTGCTAATGAAGGCTCTGTGTTTAAACGGTCTTTCATCTCTTTTTATGCTTTAACAAACAAATGGATTTTTAAGTCTGTTTATGTTATGAAGCGGACAGGAGACCGAGGTAAGTGAGATAATGGTGGATTTATTTGTAAAACAACAGAGGAGCACAAGAGGGATTGCCAGGAGGATCGGTACGTGGATAAGTCTTTTCCTCCGTGGCAGGGATGATGGAACACAAGAGGATATACAGCACACACCAGATACGGAGACCAGTCGAAGACACAGCAGACAGGACACTTGGGAACAGGACGACTCGGGATGACCAGGATGACTAGGAGGAAGAGATAAAGACAGGGTAAGTACAAATGTTCGTAATTCTGAGGATGACTTCGCAGAGTAGTCGCTCAGTGTCCGCTTTCGTCGAAACGAGCCTGGACACTGAGCGATCAGAGGGCTGTGGCTTTATTTGGTGCTCGTGGATGTGATGCAGCTGGGTGCTC
>CAIGQQ010034181.1:11501111-11539090 GCA_903798035.1 Danio albolineatus
GATCTTCGTGATTGAGGGACGTGAGAGCCTGACCAATCCGTAACAGTTTAACTGAATGTATTGTAATTACATTTCAACATCGATGCTGTAAAAAGAACCTTATGAAATAAAAAATAATCACATAAAGCTCCCACTGGAAGTTCATCATTGGCTAAAAAACACTAGCTGTGCATATAGCCCACTCTCATAAAATTATAAAAAATACTTACAAATCTTGGATACAATCATCAGTGGTTTAATGTTCACCGACAGCCAATTAATTACCCATGCAATCAAATTATTTGTAATATTGTATATTACTGCAAAGTATTATTAAAAATAGCACAGTGTGTTCCTGGCTTTTGGCACCATGTTCTGAAGGTAGCAACAATTCTATTGAAATTCTAAATAAATTCTGAATAGTTTTAGCAAATGAGTAAATATGATTTATAAATGTCAGTTATCTTCTATTTTTTTAAGATATATACTTTAAGTTAACTACAGTAACTCTGAACCACACTATTGATAATTGTCTAAATGATGTATATTTAACGCAGCCCATGTCTTCATTGATTCACCACGGGGATGAAAAGAAAATAAAAATATTTAATTAGATTATCTCCCTACAGTCCCATTAGAAAGAAGTAATGATACAAGAAGTGCAAGTGAAAAAATAAGGTTATCCTTTTCTGAGGGAGATTTTGGGTCTCAATGGACTCCTCACTGTTACTGTAAATTAAACAATAGGGAAACAAGAGCCCGTCTTCACCATGATAATTAGTGAAAAAATAATTCATGCAGCCCTCACAGTAGGAATCCGCTTTGATTTCTCTCTGCTGATCTTTATTTTCAGCACGGCTTTATTAGAAAGATCTTAGCTCAATGGCTGCGATCTTAAATAGCATGAGGTGCCTTTAGATTTATTTTGTGTTAATTGCAGCTTATCGGTGAAAAAGGGAACATTCCTGTATTATTGTATCCGCACTATGATAGAATTTTGAGAATTAGACAAGTGACGCTGAATGCTGATGAGGAGGACAACTGGGTATTCATGTAGGATCATGCATTACACATGACCTCTCCTAAGTAAACAACTGCTGTCAGAGTGTGCGCCGTGACCGCATATTTTCATCTTTTGTCATTTAGCATGCGAAGAACACTTTGAAAGTACAGCGCTAGATTATAGCTCTTTGAGTTTCTATTTTCCTAAAGTGGTCCTGCAAGTCTGTTGCTATGTAACACTGAATTACAGTGCTTCGTTGTATCAAGTATTCAGTTTCGGTTAGGGGGATGTGATCTGTTAAAATAAAAAGCTATCAAAATGGAAGTCATTTTACAATGTCTTACGCAAGTTTTGCATGTGATTTGTTTTATTACCTAAAAAATATTTATCTAAAAAATAAAGATTCTTTATTGGCAAGGATCCTTGATTTCATTTATAGAATAATGTGGTCATGTGGTATAAAGATTGCCAGGAATTCAGTTTATAAGTTGTTGGAGATAATGCTGTCTGATATATGTGGTTATATATAAACATAAAAGTAAAATTATTGGCTAATACAGTTGAAGACAAAATGATTAGCCCTTCTGTGAAATTTAAAACAAATAGAAATATTTTAGATATTTCCCAAGTCATTTTTAACAGCGCAAGGACATGTCCTGCATTATAATATTTTTCTTCTGGAAAAAGTCTTATTTCTTGTAGTTTGAGAAATGTAAACAAAATTTAAATAGGTCAATATTAATATCCCCCTTTGGAAATTAGTTTTTGAAGAGCTACAGAACAATTCACTGCTGTCCAACGGCTTGCCTAATTAACCAAACATTAACCTAATTAACCTAGTTAAGTATTTTAAGTTAATTGCATTTTAATAGCTGGACATAAGTATCTTGCAAAATAACTAGTTAAATAACATGTACTGTCATCATGGCAAAACAAAATAATCAGTTATAAGAATTTAGTTATCAAAACTACTATGTTTAAAAATGTGTTGAACAAATTCACTTCAACAAATTTAAAATTTCACAGGAGAGCTAAAACTGCATATTTGAACATGCATGCACATGTTTGTAATTCTATTTTTTATTATTTTTTTATTTGGTAACACTTTACAATAACAGTGCATATTAATATTATTTATTATTCATGCAAAGTAAACATACACTCTCAGAAAAAAAATGGTACAATGTTGTACCAAAGAAGGTACAAACCCTTGTCACTGGGGCAGTACCTTTTTATGGGACAGAATTGTACCTTAAGAAAATAAACAAATTTGTACCTTTTTAAGGTCATGATTTGTACCAGGGGAAACCAAAATGTACCTTTGTTTTTAAAAACCTGCAGATACAATATTGTATACTTTGTGAAAGGTACCACCACAGTGACAAGACACTTTGTACCTTAACAGTGTTAAAAATGCTAACCAAACATTTATTAAAATGCCTTAAATGTTTAGTTTACAATACCTATAGTTTTATGTTTTACCAGTTGTTTTGTATTATTGTATTATAATACTAAAAATGTATGTTTATAAGTATCTTTAAACACATACTGTTAAATGATGACTCTTGTTTTAATATGGAAATTATTCATAAAAATCACTTTGCCTTTCCAGTCATATTTACTTTCATAGATACTGTAATAAAGAAGGAGTTGTTCAACACTTTTGTACCTTTTATATGAGAACAATTGTACCTTCATTTCAGTTGTACCATAAAAGGCAGTACCATACAAGGTACAATTTTTACAAAGGTACAAAACTGTTCCTCAAGGAATATTGCTTGTACCATCGTGTACCTTTTTTCTGAGAGTGTACTTTATTATGAATTAGTGATGACTTAAGGTGCGCGCTAATCATGAACTAACCTCAACATGAGTCACAAGAGTTCAGTGTGTTAATAACGGCTATTTTTTACTTGCTTGTACATGTCGTTAATTAATGTTTTAATTAACATTTGAGTTTATGCTAAATGTAACCAACATGAAGCTGTTAATGTATAATTCTACCATGACTTTACTTGGAGGGGTGCATCACTGTTAACTCCTCATGAATTCCTGTCTTTAAACTGTTCATGTTGACTTTGAACACTTTTCTATTGTTATTTGTAAACACACAAGACAGACATGCATAAGGAGTTCATGAGTAGTTTAGTATTGGTAAATGATGATGTGCCCTTCCAAGTAAAGTCATGGAATAATTATACATTAACAAATTATGAGTTCATGATGGTTAAATTAAGTTTAAACTAATGTGCTAATAAATACATTAATTAACAAACAAACATGTACTAACAAGTAATTAAGGTAGCCGTTATTTACACATGAACTCATGTGACCCTGATGTTGTAGTTATAGGGTTAGTTCATTATTAGCACGCCACTTAACTCATCATTAGTTCATAATAAAGTAATGTTTAACACGTCACCATTTACAGTATGTACTGGTATTGTAAAGTGTTACCAAAAGTATATATGTAAATTGCCATTATTGTAGCATTTTGAAATATATGTTGCATATATATGGCATATTTTTATACATGTGCAAACCAAACATAAACTAGTATGTCATAAACGTATTATGTATAAAATACCATATATCCGATTACTACAGTATATGAGGTTGTAGGAGGTGATGCCTTTAGTACACAGAATCACATAATTGCAGTAGAATGCGAATGCAGCTAATGTGCTGTATGTTTCACACTTGTTATTTTGGTATTAATATTTTTACATAGGGTTATGAAATCCCAAAGTTAGCATTGATTTTGCAACGTTAACCCCACATTGCTTTGCCAAACATATTCACATGCTTTGGACAGTCACAGAAACCCTCTATATTCAAACTTCTAAATCCATAAATGTACTTTAGAGGGGACTTGAGAACCCAAGATAGCTATATACATTTATTTTGGATGAACTGATTCGGATCATGAAGTTACAGGTCAGCAGAGTAAACCAGTAACAAGAAATTTACATACAATGTTTTAGGTGAAACCAATGTACAGTTATAGTTCTTAATTTCATTTATTTTATTTTAATTTAATTTTATTTTATTTTATTTTATTTTATTTTATTTTATTTTATTTTATTTTACTTTGTTTCATTTTATATATTTATTTTTTCAGCATGAGTTTTTTTTTTTTAAAATAGGCTCACATATTAGCATTTAGTAACTGGTGCTGAACTGTTCCTCTCTGTTTTAAGTCTGATTGACTGAATCGTGTTCTTTCTTGGCATTATAGGGGCTATGAAACAAAATCCTCTGTAGTCTTTTAATACAAAGCCCCTGCCAAGCAGCCGTCATGTATTAGACGTGTGATTATAGTCATTTACAACTTTTCCTAGTGACTTGTCTCACCTTTTCAAAGATGTTTTACTTTTTTGCTAATTTTAAAATATGTCTCTCTTGGCAAAGAACTATCAAGGGGGGAAATGCATTCTAGGTGTAAATAAAATGTGTCACACTCGCTTATAATCATGAATAGATCTCAACAACAAACTACTCACAAGTAATCCACATTATATTAATACCGCTTGAGCTCAGAACAAAAGGATGTTCTCTCTTTTTTGCACTGAATTGCTTCGGGCGAAACACTGTTTTATGGTGCACTTGTCAGTTTTGAGATTTTGGGATTTTATAATGTATTTTTTTCAGTTTATTGTGCAAGAAATCATTAAAAAGAATACACTTTTAATTGATTATTTTGTTGCAGATTATACATTTTTGTCTGCAAATTTTATTAAATACAGTTTTAAAGGCCCTTTTCGAAAATAATAATAATAATAATAATAATAATTAGGGCTGTGCAATTAATCGCAAATCGCAATAAAATTTAATTAAATATCGCAATTTAAGCACATGCAATTTCAAAAATCGCATAAAGCTGCAATTTTATCTATTAATTTACTTATTCACATTCTTGTGCACATGATTTTAATATGTTAACCAGTACACTGGGCAATTACAGCTAAGCTGAGCGGCAGAAAGATGTTTACCAATCAGAGCTCACTACGCCCACAACGAGGTTGAGCAGGAGAACCGACTGGGTGGTTTTGATTTACGTTAGCTTTTAGTTATTGTTATGACTGGAATTGAGGTTAGTTCATCTTTATTTTTTCATGCTGTCTGTTTTTAACACAATTTATTAAAGTTTAGTTTATCAAGCAGTTAGTACTACTGTGTACAGTGTCACAGTTTTTAACTAGAGTTGAGGTTAGTTCATCTTAATTCATTTTATGTTGTCTGTTTTAAAGACAATTTTACTACAGTTTTATTTATTAAACTTAATACTACGTTACTTCATTGTGAAATGTTTTGTTATGCACTTCTTGTGCACTCAATACATTTAGATGTAGCTTGTTTGAAAAAGCAAATGCAGTTGCCAAAATCGCAAATAAAATCACAATCGCAATATTCGTTCAAAAAATAATAATAATAAAATAAATAAATAAATAAAAATAAAAATCGCAATATAATTATTTTTGTCCATATTGCACAGCCCTAATAATAATTCTCCTGTACCTTTCAGCATCACATACATACATAAAACCTCTTAGCTTTATTCATACCTATTACATTTTTCAGAAGTATATGTTCATAAATAATTTGCCTTATTACATATACAGCTTTTTATTCCACAAAATATTGACAATATTGTTTTATTACTGTTTTTGTTATTCATGTACAATATTGTTATTCCCTTCCCTTAGAAGGGAAATTAATAAATGGTTGTTTTACTATTAAAGTTGAGGATTTTTGTTGTGTTGAGTAGTTGAGCTGATGATGTTTGCATTCCATTTATGATTTGCTCGTCCATTTTTTAAGAACATCGAGGACCACAATGGAAATAAGCCTGTGGCTTTTTTGTGTATTTTATCCTCGACAGGTTTTTAAAATATGCATGAATTAGTCTAACTGGACTTGTTTGTATATTTTGTCAAAATTGTTAAATAAAATCAATCAATCATTATGGAGATACCCCTGGAATTTCCTATGTAAAAAAAAAAGAGAGAGAATGAAAGATGAATTTTGAACCTGATTTGAGCTAGATCTATACATGTACACAAATTAGAGTACATTTAATGAAGCAAGGACTCATTTGCATATTAAAACAACATTTTAAACAACTTGCAACGAAAAAAAAAAAAATTAATCAAGTTGTAACTTTTTACCCTGTTCACCTGCAGTGACGCATAACATAGAATGACAGTCAGCAGTAATAAACACGAATGAAAGCCGTTACCAATGATCTAGTGGTAATTAATTAAAAGCATGATGGGGGAGTTGATGACCTGTGGGCCTGTTTTGATCAGATTGCTCTGGATCTGCGGCTCGGCTCGTAGTGCCTTCAACATAACCTGGCTTCATTATGGCTCAGTAGCTGCTTAACCACTGTTCTGTGTGCAATCAACATACTAATGAAGCCTCCCCAGCAGTTCCTCAGCCATGGGGACACCAGACATCAGGCCTCCTCTGGCTTCACACTCGGCTGATTACTGCAGCTACTATAGCAGACTGACGAACAGAGCTATGAACATCTAGTCATTCCAATTTTGTCTTAATATTTTTAGTTTTTAATGTTGTTGTTTTTCATTTCATTCTTTTTTTATGCAAATATTTATGTATTAGGTCTGCTTCTCAACTCTGATTGGCTGATAGCTGTGCGATATTCTTCAATAACAGCACTCCTACAGCCTGTATTAATTGGTGTATTACTCCGCCCACATAGTGACAGCAGATCAATAGACTCACTACAGTTTGACAAATATTGCAGCTGTTGGACAACATAATATACTTTTCAAGCTTTTGTGTCGAGAATGTAGTTGTTTAAATGCAGTTTATTTATATGGATAATGTCTATTTTAAATATTTATAATTTCTGAGATACAGCGCGTGGGGATCCATCAGCCTGTCATACTGAGCACATCAAACACGGTTGATGTTGTCCATAATAAGCCCTTAGAAGAGAAAAACAATATAATTTCAAACTACAGCTGATCAAATCATTATTAAAACGGTAACCGACATTCTACAGTGCATCCAGAAAGTATTCATAGTGCTTCACTTTTTCCACATTTTTTATTACAGCACTTTTTTTTATTCCAAAATGGATTACATTTATTTATTTCCTCAAAATTGTACACACAATATCCTATAATGACAGTATAAAATTTATTAAAAATAAAAAAAACCTGAAAAAGCCTTTGCCATGAAGCTCTAAATTGAGCACAGGTACATTCTGTTTCCACTGATCATTCTTGAGATGTTTCACTGGAGTTAACTGGAGTTCACCTGTGGTAAATTCAGTTAATTGGACATGATTTGAAAAGGCATACATACACCTGTCTATATAAGGTCCCAGGGTTGACAGTGCATGTCAAAGCACAAACCAAGCATGAAGACAAAGGAATTGTCTGAACCTCCGAGACAGGATTCCTCAAAAAAGGCTAGGGAAGATTTCAGAAACATTTCTGCAGCTCTGAAATTCCAATAAGCACAGTAGCCTCCATCATCCGTAGGTGGAAGATGTTAGGAACACTCTTCCTAAAGCTGGCCAGCCATCTTAGCTGAGTGATCAGGGGAGAAGCGCCTTAGTCAGGGAAGTGATTAATAACCCAATGGTCACTCTGTCTGAGCTCCAACGTTCTTCTGTGGAGAGAGGAGAACCTTACAGAAAGACCATCTGTGCAGCAATCCATCAATCAGGCCTGTGTGGTAGAGTGGCCACATGGGAGCCATTCTTTAATAAAGGGCACTTAGCAGCCAGCCTGGAATTTGTCAAAAGGCATCTGAAGGACTCTCAGACCAAAAGAAACCGCTCATCACTAGGCTAATACAATCCCTACAGAGAAGCATGGTGGTGGCAGCATCATGCTGTGGGGATGTTTTTCCTCATCAGGAATTGGAAGACTAGTCAGGATAGAGGGAAAGATGAATGCAGCAATATATAGAGCCATCCTGAATGAAAATCTTCTTCAGAGTGCTCTTAACCTCAGACTGGGGCGACAGTTCATCTTCCAGCAGGACAATGACCCAAAACACACCACCAAAATATCATTGAAGTGGCTTCAGTACAACTCGGTGAATGTCCTTGAGTGGCCCAGCTAGAGCCCAGACCAAAATCCTATCTGAACATCTCTAAAATTGGCTGTACACCATTACTTCCCATCCAACCTGATAGAGCTTGAGAGGTACTGCAAAGAGGAATGGGCAAAAATTCCCAAAGACAGGTGTGCCAAGCTTGTGGCATCATATTCAAAAAGACGTGAGGCTGTAATTGCTGCCAAAGGTGCATCAACAAAGGATTGAGCAAAGGCTGTGAATACTGATGTACATATGATTTTTCAGGGACACTAAAGGCACTGGGTCTGCTGACTCGTGCCAACGCACGCCTCCCACCAGTGCCGATATTCAACCACATCACACTGCTACTTGTGTGATGTTGCTTATATATATATTTTACAAATTTATTCATGCTAGAAGAGTTATATACAGTATATATAATAATTAATAATTAGAATGCATTAACTAATATAAAGTTTAGTCTTAGAATCTAAAATTTATATAAATAAATAGGCATGTACATAAAAGATGGTTGGTGAACTTTTTTTTATATCAATTAGAGTTAGAAACATGAGAGTTTACTAAATAAATGAATACAACGCAATAAACTACAGTACAATACTAAATGCAAGGCCAAAAAGTGCACAGAAGTGTCCATTTGCTAAATAATTCACTGAAACTAAAAGAAATACTGGAAAAGGTGTTGTTTATACAGTATGTTAGTACACATTTTTATTGTGTGTTTGTATGAAATCAATCTTTCCTCACCATGACCTTTTGTTTGCTTTTAGTTTATTGATTTTGATGTCTTCATCGCCCGGTTTGACATTTCTCCTCTTCTCTACTATACGCACAGCTTGTTTTGCTTTCATTTATTTTTAATCCTCATCCACACTTCCAAAATTATGATCAGGACTACAGATACAAAACTTCAGACGCAAGCATATTGTCATGCAATATTTACAGCCCTGTGAGGATCTTCCAGATGAATGTCTTCATTCATTATGTCTGTCGTTATCATGAGAGCGGATGACACAATGATTGACGTTTAATCGCAGAGGAATTCACTCAACACCCACATCATTCGGATCTGTCCGGCGCATTATTCTTGGCTGTAATTAACAGCAGCTCGAAAACAGCAACACTGCAGTGATAATTGTTGGTGACTAGTCATTTTCATATTTCAATGTTCTCTCTGTAATTAGCCTATTGACATCTTACAAACTCCTGGCTGTACTTAAAGCTGAAAACGCATCATATCATGTAAGTAATTACAAAACAGGCTGATGATTTTAACCACAACAGTGCTCCGAGATGGACACAAATAGAGCAACAAAAAGAGTTTTGTTATAAATTGCAAATATAAAATGTGATTAATATAAATATGAAATACTATGAGAAATGTATAGCTTGAAATGCAAGTAATAAACAATTTGAAAATGCAAAAAAGTATACAGGATGAATAATTTATATAAGCGGCACGGTGGCTCAGTGGTTAGCACTGTTGCCTCACAGCAAGAAGGTCACTGGTTCAAGTCCCGGATGGGTCAGTTGGCATTTCTGTGTGGAGTTTGCATGTTATCCCCGTGTTCACGTGGGTTTCCTCTAGTACTCCGGTTTCCCCCACAGTCCAAAGACATGCAGTATACCGTGGGTGAATTTAATAAACTAAATTGGCCGTAGTTTATGAGAGTGTGTGGGTCTTCCCAGTACTGGGTTGCATCTGGAAGGGCATCCGCTGCGTAAAACATATGGTGGATAAGTTGGCGATACATTCCGCTCTGGTCAATAAAGGGACAAAGCCAGTGGTTTCAACCTCAACCTCAGCTACCAATCACCTCTAACTCACACCTGCTTAATAGTCTCTAGTAGTCTTGAACACCTTGATTGATTGGATCAGCTGCTTTTAAATAGGGTTGGAGCAAAACTGCGGCCCTCAAGGAATCAAGTTTGAGACCTGTGGACTAAGCAGAAGAAGGAAGGAAGGAAGGAAGGAAGGAAGGAAGGAAGGAAGGAAGGAAGAAAGGAAGGACGGACGGACGGACGGACGAACGAACGAACTTAAATAAATGCAGTTAAGTACTGTTATTTTTTTTGGTCTGTTCAATTAAATTGAAGAACATAGAGAGAAATAAGTGTGTTAGATGGCTGTCACTTGCATAGAAATGTGCATCTGTGTGGATGCACAGATCCACACAGCTGTTTATGTTTACCTAAGACAAAACAGAATGTTCTTGTGAAATTTATCAAGACATAATACATAATTTGTATCCCACAATTAGGTCCAGTTTCACAAACATGTCTTCACTTAATTGGTGGTCCAATATGATATCATATTTTAAACTTAAGTTGATGTGTAATGTAGCTGTGTGAACATAAACAACATCTCTGAATGTGAGACGCTCAAAGTTCAATGCAAAGGGAGACATTGGCTATTGCAGAGTTAGCTTTGCAAAGCCTACAGCGAATAAAGTTTGGGGACTACAAAAAAATACATCCTGATTAATGATGTCATAAACCCTTCAGGTTGCAAGCAAACACCCTGCGCAGTGAAAGGGCGTTGCCAGATGTGCTGTAATGTTATAGCAGGACACCTCCTGGTGACATAGAGCCAATCCAAGAATCACAGCACATTATGTTAGATGACCAATCAGAGCCTCTTGAGACTTTTGCAGAAACTAGGAAATATGACAGTCGTTTTCATGTTAGCTGAGTAGCTGTATATAATCAAAGTAAGATACATGAAAAAATAATGTTCTTTTTCACAAATAAAGCATGAGCACACATTGCTTTGCAGCCCATAAACACAATCAAGCTTTAAAAATACACTCTGGATCACCCCTTTACGTCAGAACTAATCTTAAATTAAATTGGGGTACTTTTATAAAAATTAGCAATTGTTAAAATTTAAACTGACATTGGACCTTTTCAGAAATTGGAATTTTTCAGGTAAGTTTATTACATTGTTTATATAAAATACATTCTGGATATTAGCCTGCATAATCACTTTAATGCTGTAATAATGCGTACATTTCTTTAAATACTACTGCTACATACTACAATACAACAAACTGTAAACATCTACAATTTAAACAGATTATGCAGCAGCACAAAATTGTATTCCAGGCATTTATCTCAAGATTTTTGCAAGATCATTGACAGGATCAGAAACTAAAAGTAGTTTCAGTCCCATCTGTGTTACAATTACAGCATTGCAATGTGCTTTGGTAAAATAAAGAAAACAAGTAGGATGTGCTTTCTGCCAAAAAATATCCACACCCCACAAAAAAATTCATACACTGTTAAAGATTTTTGTAAATTATAGAGTATTTAACTGCAATATGAACTGTTTTTTACTGTAGGGTAGTTATGCAGTATGTTGCTGTACTTTAAAGTTGTATTGTATAAATTACTGTATATATTACAGTAAAGATATACAGTACTGTGAATAAATATAGAAAAAGATAAATGTAAATGCTATAAATGTAAATACAGTACTCTTAATGATTTACAGTAACTGCTGCCAGTAAGTTACTATAGATTCTAAAAGAAATTGTTAACAGTGTGCTTGCCTCACAGACAAAAGGGTAAAATGCTTACAACTTTAGAAATCAGAGATTGTCCAACAGGATGTTTTCCAAAAACATTCATTCATTCATTTTCCTGTTGGCCTAGTCCCTTTATTAATCCGAGGTTGTCACAGCGGAATCAACCGCCAACTTATCCAGCATGTTTTTTACGCAGCCGATGCCCTTCCAGCTGCAACCCATCTCTGGAAAACATCCATACACACTCACACAATACGGACAATTTAGCCTACCCAATTCACCTATACCACATGTCTTTGGACTTGTGGGGGAAACCAGAGCACCCGGAGGAAACCCATTCAACCACAGGGAGAACATGTAAACTCCACACAGAAATGCCAACTGACCCAGCCAGGGCTCAAACCAGCGACCTTCTTGCCATGAGGCGAATGTGCTACTCACTACGCCACTGTGGCGCCTTCCAAAAACATATTTTTTGATATAAACAATGGAATATTCTTACCTGAAAAGTAAGTTAGATGTCTTTTAAGACATGCTTTCTAGAGATCTTTGTTGTTTTGAAATTTGCAAATGATACGTTTTGTGTGTTTGATGGCTGGACAACTGACATATGGGCACACAACAATGTGCCATAATAAATGGAAGAGGATTTCTACCCCTCGCAGCCTTGTAAGACATGCAAAAATCTGACACATTCCTCTAAGGATCTGCATTCAGTTGTTATTGGACAGAGCGAGAACTGTATGTGCACTTTCTCTTCTTATTGTGCTTAATGATTCTCTCTTTTTTATATCATTCCTTTTATTTTCTCATTCACTCAAACTTTAAGCAGTTCTGCGCCTCAATACACTATGAATTGTCAGTGTATGAGCAATGTCTTATAGACTATTCTACTACATACAGTACATGGTTTGCACCAAAGCAGCTTCTTTTCCTTCTTTCTTTTCAGATAACAACAAGCACAGTGGATCAAACTGAATGTGCCAAATGATTTATTTACATCTAGCCAAAAACTATATTTGCTTGTCTTATTAAGCCTGGTGTGAAGATTTAGCTGTAAGACTGCTGTGAATGATAAATAAGCGTGTTTGAACAGCAACAACACATGTAATGTTCCATAGTAATTGGGACGGTGGGTGTTATGTATGAGAACATTTAAATTCACATCCGAATCTTCACTCCTGCACCCAGTAATTCCTTGAGGAATCTTTGTAAATGTCAATGATGCCCTTTTGGATACTCCCATAGCATGTTTATGAAAGATTAATGATGTAATTTGCAAGGAATAGGTGATGTTTAGGCGGTATTAGAATAATGAACTTATCACCCATGTGTAATAGGCATTAATTAATCATTATTGCTGGTCTAATAGGGTTACATGACAGCAATGCCCAAACTGACCAGTAAAAAATTGGAGATAATAGAATTAATTTGAAATATATGCTCCGCATTCATCTACAGGGTCAATAAGGCAGTCATTCAGGATTGGGTTTCAGGACAGCCTGTGTGGTTTCTTCGTCTGAGGCATTTTATACTATAATGGCTGATGACATAAATAATGTTAGTGACCTATGAGCTTCATTTTCAAACATGGATGCAATCGTGGAATCCAGTCATAAAATGTATTCTACTATACAGTAGAACCAGGAATTTCAAAGTAGAGCTTGTCAAAGTTAAAGTAGGTAGGCAGTAGGTGATCTGCCAAAATGTTAACCGTAAGCACAATAGCTTTAAGTAGGGATGGGCGTATCGATCCTGAAGTATCGATATTTTCGATACTGGGAATGTATCAAAATATCGATCCTTAAGTAAAAGTATCAATCTTTTCTGGGAGTAAAATATCTCAACAATTATAGCACCACATATTATATAAATATTTACTCAAATAGGAACACGAATGGGAACTATAATATCCTTCCACTGTATCTCCGCTAATGGGTCAGCGTTAGTACAGACACCACACACACCCAGCGCAGGTTGTAAAACTTTGGCTGAATCCTTTAAGAAATCTGGTCAATGTCCAGCTACCAAGTGGGAATTATTTAACAAAAAGTCGAGTTGAGTTCAATACAGACAGTTTTACCTGATATGTTCATATGAAAACACAGATGCACACACTATAAATATAATATGCTGAGGGGGAATCATTATATATGATTCTTTGTAATATTAATAAGCCAAAGCTGAGGGGGAATCCTACTCTAAACTCTGTCATTTATGTACTGTAATTTGCATAAATCGGCATATATCAGATTTCTGTTACATTTCACAGGGTTCAGAACAATAGACTGTAGCCTACTCAAGTAAAGACATTTAGATTTTTTGTAGTTTAGTTTAAATAGTTTTAAATAAACTTGTTTTACAAGTAAAATACAAGTTTAGGTACACACGATAACTGGGAGAGACATACTTTTTTAATTAAACAAGGTTTCTGCAGAGTATTATTTTTTGTTATGGTGCCATTTAGGCAATTTTAGTTCTGTTATTTTAATAAATGTAAAAAGGAATCATGTGTTTTGTGTTTAATTTAATAATAATAATAATAATTTTCCTAGAGATGGGTTGTGGCTGGAAGGGCATCCGCTGCGTAAAACAAATGCCGGATAAGTTGGCGGTTCATTCCGCTGTGGCGACCCCGGTTTAATAAAGGGACTAAGCCGAAAAGAGAATTAATAATAATAATAATAATAATAATAATTATAATAAAGGTGATAACCTTTTTTTTTTAAATCACTATAAAATATTTCATTAAAGTATTGGTATCGGTATTGATATCGACGATACATGTCTTGAAATACTTGGTATAAGATCGGAAACAAAAATATTGGTATCGCCCATCCCTAGCTTTAAGAACACAGTCCCTCCCCTGCCGTCTAAGGCCACACTGCCTGAAATCCCAAACGCAAACCTTAAAGATGACAGTAGAAAACCCACTAGACCTTGTCATTCGCCAGTTAGACAACTTTACAGTACTTACAATACTACAATTCCGAATGAAAAACTGTTTTATATCTATCACATTTTAGTAGAACTTGTCATAATGTCCAATATTTCATGCACACAAGGATCATTGGTCTCACTCTCTCATGCGCTTTGCCGAAAGTGACTATGTTTGGTGCTTGGCAGACAGGGAGCAGGATTTACACTTACAGTATTACTAAGCCATACTTGCATGCTATTTCAGACCGACTATTCAAAGTAGCATGGTAAACAATATAAGAACTGCGTAACAGGTCGTCATTGTTCAAAAATTAACTAATATGATGGAAATATAAAACCAACTTCACCTCAGTAAAGCAGGAAATAGCGCTATTTACTATTGTTTTGTTATTAAACTAAATAAAAATTGACATTATCGATGCTGTAAAAGGTCGCTTATGAAATTGAAAATAGTCACTTCAACAAAATCTACACAAGCTTTGCATGACTAAAATTGTTTTAAAACAGAACATTACCTGTCTATCAGAAAAACTTCAGCCATGGTGTCATTCTTTCTTCAGCGTGCAAAAGTAACTCCAGTATTCATTAAGGATTTTAAAAAGTTTTTGTTTTTACCGCTGTCACTCTTTCGTGTGCACGTGCAAACAGCAGATCTGTCTGTGTAAACAGGGGTGCACAGACTCACAAATCTACATTTGCTGACACAAAGTTGACTATCTTTAGAATTATGGGAATTATCGGCCGCAGATTTCCACAGATCTTTAGCCCATCATTGATTCTGTTTATTTACTAGCAACTGTGTGTAAATTTAGATTTATTCATTATTGACTAATATGAAAATGTGCATATGATTTATTTACAATACAGTTTTTAAAATAATATTTTCTTTCTTTTAATAGATATATCAAATGAGAGGCTTTGTTTACCAAATAAAGTGGATATAATTGGATTCCCATTGTAAACATTAAATAAAAGTTAAAAAGATATTCCTTTTTATTTTATGCATTAAGGTTTTAGTTGTGATACTCCCAAAATTATTCGACATAAATCCACAGATTTGTAACAAAATTTTGCGCAGAAATGGTAAAAAATGTCTGCAGATTCTGTCTGGCCCTACTCATGCCTTACTCAGAATATAAAAATACATACAAATACATAGGAGCCACGGTGGCATAGTGAGTAGCACATTTGCCTCACAACAAGAAGGTCATTCCACTGTGGCAACCCCAGATTATAAAAGGGACTAAGCCGAAAAGAAAATGAATGAATGAATATAAATACATTTAGATCATTTACTTTAGAGAAATTCCATGCAAATGTCAACCTTGCCATGAAAAAGGTTTTTACGAAAATACGGAAACCTTTCTAAGTGTTTTCTGTAAGCAAGTATTTTACAGTACTTTAGAAATACTCAAAAATGTCTCTGTCATTGTTTTCAAACTATTAGCTAGTGACACAAGTGGGAATTTTATATCTGTTACCTCTATAACAGAGAGATGTCACACCTATAACCACACTTTTCCCACATAAATGCAAAAATATTAAATAAAATAAAAATCAATTATGTTTGTTCTATAGAGAGCTGACTCTTATCCTTTTGATTAGCATTATTTCTTCTGGATTGTGCAGTTTAATTTACTGAATTTCTACAAAGTATTTTGCGTACGGCAAACTCGCATACTTCTTGGTCACATCCATTATTTCCCTCATTTAAAGTACAAAACATGTTTACAGATTGACCTTTTTCTGATCCCTTAACTCTGTGTACAGTTGTTCTGGTAAACATATACAGATGTTTCAATATAATGTTAACACAGACTTTCTCTGTGAATTTATATTTTGAGTTTTTGTTTTTATGCTGGAATTGCTCTTTAATCATAACTATTGAAATGTGAAGAGACTTTCAACCAGCACAACAAAACTGTTTCTGAAGACAATCAATCACCTACTGCATCTTTAAATGTACAACTACACACAAAAAAACTGTTATATGACATTAAAATATTAAGAGTCTGCAGGTTGTATCAGTATAAATCTAATTGTAAATTTTACATCCAAGCTTCGGGTATATGTTTATTTCAATTTTTATGTATCGCACCATGTCTCCTTTATTAGTCATGTTTGTTACCTTGGTTATCTATTGTCCACCCTCTCATTATCTCTTATAGTTTTTATCAATAATTATCTTCACCCCTTACCTGTTTCCATTTAGTCTAATCAGGGCTGTAAATGCCAGTATTTCTGTTTCGCTTTTGTTTCATACTGCATGCGGATCCGTCTCTCTTCTGTCTTTACACCCATGTCAACGAATTTTTAATTGCTATTAATTTAACCATTAAAAATCAGAATTTATGCTGAATATAAGACACAATCACACATTAACAGGAACCTACATCTTTTTTCCAATCCCCGAAAATTGCCTTTGACAAAATATGATTCTCCACTCGATGCCTTTTTCAAACTCTCCTGTCTTGCTGCATTTAAAAAAATCAAGCTCGGATTGGCTCAGACATGACAGATTCACGGAGCAGAGAAAGAGAGAAGGCTCTGAATCACTGAACTGTTACTTAACAGATTTTGCCAGAATTGAACGGCAGACTCCTGGGTTAATAGACCAAGACACTTCTGACCCGAAGTAATGTTGCTCCAAATCAACAAATATCAAAGAGTCGGTTAAGACTCAGTGCACTCATGAACTGAAGTGTCAGAGCAATATAGAGTAGCTTAGGTCATGTAAGCGTGATGTCGATGGTGATCGACACTGGAGAGTTTGTTTTCGGTTATCGGCTCCTTCGGCTTTCTCCCGTTTGATGCATAACAAATGGCAGGGAAAAAAAATAAATAAAACATCGGAAGACAGTGGAAGCTGATGTTGACTTCACAAGTAGGCCTCATTGATTTTGACGGTCAGTCAGCTGCAAACGTGCGCTTGATGGAGCGGGAATGAAATCAGTGTTGACTGGAGGAGATTGGCGAAGGTTAAATGACAGATTCTGTGTTTTTCAACCCATACCTTACTGCAAATGGTTGTTTCTGATCATAAATTATGGCCCTACAGCACAGCACTGCTGATTGCTGTAGTTCTGAGTAAAATATTTCCTCGGCGTTTTTCAGCAGGATTGAATGCAGACACGACAGGCATTTGTTTAAAGCCTTTCAAATATTATCCAGCGCACTTTAAAATGGTGTGAGTTTGGGTATGTGCATTTATTATTTCAAATCAGGCATGCTGTTTTCTATCGGGGGACGAAAGCGAAATCCGCAGACTTTTTTTTATGCTTAAAAAGGTGATACGATTGAGAAAGAAAGGCACTAATTTAGCTTTAATAAAAAAAGAAGCTGAGGACGGTACTCATACTCATTTAGGCTGAACTCATCTGTCCCCTGCTTCTCAGTCAGTGGTTGTGTTTGCGTACAGTCTGTTTATTTTAATTACCAGTGGTGGAGTGTGTAAAGGCTTGATTGCTTTCACACTGAAAACACCACTGATTAAAGGAAGCCAGTGCGCTTTTGATAGATCTACCCTATCGGATTTTGATTCATGCCATCGGCTGTGGCTTTAAGTGGTGTCTTTTATGTGCTCAGGGTAAATAGTTTGTTTACTAATGAATGGCAATTTTGGCAAGACACTCTATCCCATCAAACAGTGCCTGCAGTCAAATAAAACCACTGCCGCAGCCAGACACGGAGATAGTTCTAATGAGAGGAAATTAAACATCAATGCAGTACAGTGTGCTTAAATAACCTGCCCAGGAGCCTTCAGCCACGAAGCACACAAGTCTGGGGAGTAGAGGCTTGTCAATTTCATCTGACCACGTTCGCTACTTCGTCTGATGAGAAAGACAATTTTTGGTTTCTTCTGTAGAGCACGTTCTTGCAACTTATTTGAACTTAATGCGTCATCTTAAAGGACACGCTCACTAATACTCCATCAGCTTTGTATTTGAATGTATGTGAACATTTCACGCATATCTGTACACCAGTTTATTAGTACAGATAATTGGCGATTTCAAACATGGGATATGTACAATGATACAATCTTCACACAAAAACCTTGTTTTTGAGGCATCCTTTTGCTGCATATGGTGGATTTTCACAATAGTTCCAGGATGTTTTGTTAAAAAACTACACCATTTTTGTAAGCCTGCAAAAGCTCCATAATAAGAAAATGTTCTAACCAGACACAATGCTGCTACATGCAATAAAACATTTTTTTTTCCAGTTGAGTACAGGGGGTTTACTTTAGGAACTCTTTCAATTTCTGCAATGTCACTGCTGGTACAGCAACTTAGAATCTTCTGTAATTGATTAGGAGATTTTAAAAGGGTCTAATCTAAATTTAAATATTACATTTTATTAAATCTTTGCTGATATCTGATGTTAATAGTTTTCACTCATTTACTCATTTTCACTAGAGTTTTTTTACCATTAAAGAGCCCCGATTTTGCATTATAAAAGGTTGTATTTTGGTTTTTGGGGTCTCCATCAACAGGCTTATGCGTGCAAGGTCAAAAAACACTTTTATTGTCTTAGAATATGCCTTTATTTTTTACCTAATTATCCCAATGACTCGCATATGATATGTTCAGCAATTCATCTGTTCCCAAACTTCTCCCCTGCATGAATCTAATATTCTATGATTGGTCCAATGACCCAGTCTGTAGTGATTGGTTGAAAGGGTTCAGCGTGAAACAAAGAGAAACACCCACCATGGCTATGAAGTAGCACAGAATAAGTGAGAGCCCAATGCAGGAATCCAATAAAGTAATGCAGTCAAACACCAGCATATCACTATCCTCTTAAACCTAACCCCAAGTAATAACAGCGACATACATTAAGCATTAATCCACACACTGGCAAAAGTTGAACTATTTAGAAAATTTACCGTGCCACGCAAGTGTAGGACTAGCTGATGGTGGCCATAGCAAAGACAAACGGCAGAGGATCGCGAGTTCAGAAAAGCATTTAAAATTGGTTAAGGAAGAAGCAATCGTTCAACGTGGTTTTTGGGTGCAATATGTGAATAGCCCTGTACAGATTTAACCTGAGAGATACAGTACAAGAACTGATCTATAAAAGATAAGTGATTAAAAGCTGCGTGGATCGATTACAAGTTACAACATAGAATTAAATACAATTAAAATATTTTGCAAACTATACAAAACAAGGCAGCAATTTTAATTACACTTAAATGTTCTGGAGGAGGAAGAAACTGGTCCATGTAAACTGTAACAGTTACTGACAAAATCCCTGTCAAAGTCCCATACATTATAGTCTCTGCTGCTCCTTCCTTTAATAGCAAACGACCAACGAATCCCGTAATTGTATCAAAAATCAGAAAAATGACAGGAACAAACAAAGCACTAGGTTGGTTATACTGTATTATTTGTTGTAAAAAAAATAAACTTAAACCCTTTATTCCTCACAGCCAAATTTCTTTGTGTCAGTGAATGTCATCATGATCAGTCCCGTTATCCCCGCGCTCTGCTAATCTCTGAAAGGAAAGGCACGTTCACGTTTTACCGGATTCGGCACATATTTGGTGATCTACCTTATTGATGTCGACACGTTCCAGTAAAAGATCTGAACCCAATACAATTCATTTATCAAACTCTAAGTCCACTATTTAGCTAAAGAGTCAATAGCTTTAAACAAGGTGCACTTTCAGATTTAACCCTCAGCTGGATGTTTACTTTCAGTTAGTGCGGTGTTACACTGCCTGTAAGGTCATTTTCAAAAACCCATGATAGGGGCTCCTTAATGGGTATCAAATGTATAATGCAAACCAATACAGCCTAAAACGACCACTGATTCAGTCCGTTTCTAAATAGATTAACTGCTTTGATTGAATCATTAGCCAATAAATCACTCATTAAGACAGGGACTTCCTACCACCTTCTGAATTTAAACTTTTCAGATATTCTTGTAAAGTATATAACAATAATGTAATAGTCAGTAAGCAAACACTCTAAAAAACACAATGTTTAAAACTACCCAAATTGGGTTGTTTTTAACCCTATTGCTGGGTGAATATAGGACAGAACACATCAGGGGTGAAATTAACCCAAGTAATTGGGTTATTAATTTTAACCCCAAAAACGGGTTGTTTTTTCTACTCAATAATTGGTTATTTTTACTTACATAACAGATTAGTTTGACTTAATTAATAGGTTATATTTTCAAATGCAATTTTTAGCTTTCTTTTAAAATCATTGACCACATAAAAAAACAAACAGGTGAATATTGTATTAGCTTTGGTTATTTTTTGTTCCATTACATTTGTTCAGCACATAACACTTTGTAAATACACTTGACCTGAGAGATCATGCAAAACTACATACATATTATGAACTGCATTCAAAACAAGTCGTTTCATATTTATGGGTTGCCCGTATAATAATAATATATTTGTGTGTCACTGCAGTCAGCCCATGCTGGGAGTTGATTTGACCCAAGGAGCTGGGTTGATGTGCCTGTGTGGTGCTAGGGTTGCATTGATTCAAGTCTT
Source organism: Danio albolineatus (assembly GCA_903798035.1). Lineage (NCBI taxonomy): Eukaryota > Metazoa > Chordata > Actinopteri > Cypriniformes > Danionidae > Danio > Danio albolineatus. The sequence continues at coordinate 11,522,149 of CAIGQQ010034181.1, forward strand.
AGAAATTATTACCGAGAAAATCACCCAAGTTTGGGTTACATAGCACAACCCAAAAACTACCCAAGACTCTGAAAATAACACCCAAAAATTACCCAAATACCTCAACCCAACATTTGGGATGAAAAAATAACCCCAGATTTTTTAGTGTGAAGGTTTAACAAATTTAGCCCACAAGATGGATTATTATTGCTTGGCGGAAGTTTATACCTTAAGCTGTAAAATAATGTCAATTCATATAAATATTTTATGTCCATTTTCTGAGTAACAAGGGGAATAAATTGCAGTCAGCAGGCCATAATCACAAAATAATCCATTTCAGGATGATGGAAACCCTCACAGGTGAGTACACAACGGCAGAAATTTCTTTTTGGATAAACTGTTATTTTACTATGGCCACAAGGGATTGCCCACCGTTTGCATACCAGACTAATTTATACAATTCATGAGTCAGTCCATTCTGTCCCTGCCAACCAAACAGTGAATGACACGTAGCGACATGTTTTCAAATGCTATCTATCGTTCCTTGCCTGCAGAAGGTGCGTGTGTCAGAGAGATGACAAAGGACATTTGTCAGAATAATAAGGGTGACGTTTATTTGTCAGGCCGCAGGCAAGGTGAGCTGCAGACTGATCATTAGAGCTTTGGCCATGTCTGGACGCCTCTAAATATTCTCTCAGCTCACACAAAGATCTGTCTCCTGGCCAAGGAAAAACGCACTGATGCTGGCCTCCACATTTGCAACGAGTCCAAGTGCTTGTGATTCTCTGCATAAGTCACATGAAGGACAATTACTGTACTGTGCTGTGTGTAGGTTTTATGTGTCTGTGAAAGAGGGAGGTAATAAACACCAAGTTATTTGGAGTCGTAACAATAGGACAAAATGTGCTGAGGATGAAACTACTCAGGTTCATGAAAATATTTGCATGTGGCAACATATCTTAAAAAAAATGTATTTTGTTGTTTCAAATATAATGAAATATCTACTTGGTGGTGTTGAAAGATGGTTTAGCTTTCTCAAAACAAATAAACATGACTGTGGTTGTGTTTTATTTTGTGGTCTACGCATGTTTCATAGCATCGGAAATCATATAAGTGGTGCTAAAAGGTCAATAACTTGACACTTTTAAAAATAACACCACCTACATTAAAGTATATTCTAAACTAAGATATATGATGTTGAAATTGCGATAAAATATTTGTTGATATCATTTATGCTCTGCAGTGGTGGAAAGAGTACTGAAAAATCATACTCAAGAAAAGTACCATTACTTGCCCAAAAATGTAGTGCAAGTAGAGTAAAAGTATTTGTATTACTCAAAGTATGAGTAAAAAGTAGACCTTTTAAAAGTACTCAAGAGTAATGAGTAGTGAGTATTACACTGTAGAAAAGCTGATGCGTTTACAGAATGTTACGTTTACACATCCCTGCACAAACAACATGCAGTGTATTTAGGGATCTTCCCATTTTCGTTCGTTCGTTCCTACCTTCCTTTAATTATTTGTTTGTTCTCTCCTTCCTTTATTCATTCGTTTGTTCCCTCCTTCCTTCACTCATTCGTTCGTTCATATTTTCGTTCATTCCTACATTAGGTCATTCCTTTAGTTTGTTGAATTCTTCCTTCATTCGTTTGGTCCTTCCTTCTTTCCTCCCTTCATTTGTTCGCTCATGCTTTTTCCATATTTTTGTTTCTTCCATCATTAGGTCCCTTGTTCATTTGTTTGTTCGTTCATTCCTTCTTTCCTTCCTTAGTTTGTTTAGTCCTTCCTTAAATCCTTCATTTATTTAGTTCTTCGATTCCTCCTTCCATTCCTTGTTCAGTCCTTTCTTTTATTTGGCATTTCTTTCCATTCTTCATTTGTTCCATTCAGTGTTTGTTTAAGGCTGTATGGTGATTTCAGTCATCATACAGTCGACATCCATCATTTTCAGTGACATGCAGTCTATAAAAAGTCTATGGATCATTGTTTGTAAAGATTTTGGCCATTTTCTTGGACATTTTTAATGATTCTAAACGGTTTGCTGCATAAAGCGCCCATGTCTTGAGGTTGTTCAGAATGATGTGATTTACTTTCTATGTGTAATTTCATTGGACATGAATCACAGGACTGATTTTTCTACTTTAGACAATGACCATAGACAAGAAAGAAATAATGTAGTGACTGCAGGTTGAAGGAAAGTAGTGGAGTAAAAGTACCGATACTGCACTAAACATGTACTCAAGGGAAAGTAAAAGTACACATTTTAAAAACTACTCAGTAAAGTACAATTCCTGAGAAAAACTAATCAATTACAGTAATTTGAGTATTTGTAATTAGTTACTTTACACCACTGATGCTCTGAACTCTTACAGCTTATCTTAGAGCTGCTCTCAGAGCCATTTCACAACCTTTTCACAGTTTCACTAAAGAAGAACTACTGTCAAATACATGCTTGCAAATGAAGGACCTTCACAACAAACAAGATAAACAAGTGTGATTCCATTTGAAGAAATCAAAAATAGAAATTACGCTAGGCAAGGCAAGGCAAGTTTATAGCACATTTCATACACGGTGATAATTCAAAGTGCTTTACATAAACAAGAATAAAAAGGAACAAGAAAATAAAAATGATTAAAAGAATTAAAAATGATTATAACAGATTAAAATGAGTAAAAACAGGTTATAAAAGAATGAAAAAGAATAGAAAGATATTAGTGTGATCTGTCTAACAGAGCACAGTGTTTATTCAGTAAAAACACAGCTAAACAGATGTGTTTTAACTCTTGATTTGAATGAGCCTAATGTTGGAGCACATCTGATCATTTTGGAAGCTGATTACAGCAGCAGTAGCTGAAGTAGCTTCAACTGTTAGGTTTGTACTCGATGAGTATATCTGTAATGTATTGAGGTCCTAGGCCATTTAGTAATTTATAATACTTTAAAATCTATTCTGAATATAACTGGGAGCCAGTGTAAGGACCTAAGGACAGGTGCGATGTGCTCTGATTTTCTGGCTTGAGCTGCAGCTGTCTGACTGTCTTTTTGGGAAGGCCAGAGATGAGCCCATTACAGTAATCTTACCTGCTGATGAGAAAAGCATGAACAAGTTTCTCTAAGTCCTCACTGGAAACAAAGCATCTAATTCTTGCAATGTTTTTGAGATGATAGTATGCTCATTTACTTACTGCTTTGACATGACTATTGAAATTCAGATCTGACTCCAGAATCACACAAGATTTTTGATCTTATTTTTTGTTGTTTGACCCTTAGAGCCAAGGTATGCATTCACCTGTTGCTTAAGCTTTTTGCAAGAGAATTTCATTGTTTCAAATCTGTGATTTCTAAGACACTGCATTTTTAATGTCAGAGAATTTCAGTTGTCAATTGGCTCAACACGGCAGCTGAAACTGCTCTCCAGTTCAGCTCTGAACAGGGTAAAGATCTCAACATCCAGACTCTTGACGTTTAGGTCATATTGATTGAAAGTCTAAACTGCAGTGATCAAAACTTTATTAGCAGAGAGAATCAAACAGTAAGATTAACCTTTGTTGAAGCATCTTTTTTCATATAACCAGTTCTTTGTTAACCAGTAATCTGCCATGGAATCATAATCTGGGTGAAAACACTGGCTCAAACATTGCATACATTTCATCTTAAATCTGCAGTTAATACTATATACTGTACAGATAGAAATGTTGAATGCATAAGTATTAAAGGTGCCATATACTGTTTTGATTCAATAAGTTAAATTGTTCTCTGATAACTACAGTACATAGAGGTTTATTTCAGCATGGAGTTAGTGAGCTATCTAATATAAACCACAAGACAGAGTAACTTAAAATAAAACATACATAGGCTAAATTAAAATGTTAATTAAACTCTCGAAAGAGACCTACTGTGTTGTATTTTGAAGCTGTAATACAAATGTAAACACAGTCAAGCATTAATATCAACCTCTGTATAAACAGATGATGTTTAATAACTTGCAAAAACATGCACAATACTCTACATATATTACCTCAAATTACAAACATATCCAGCAAATTTACCAAAAAACACAATAAATTAACAAAAGATACAAATAAACATACCTTAAGCCTCATCTGTGGTGGCGCTCAATAAATGTATAATCTGTATATCCTGCATTATGCATTCTGACAAGCTAACGCTTAGTCACAGAGCGGCTACCTTTGATTTTGCAGGATCTCCCATTTTCAAAATCCTACCTACAGTACATTGTAAGGTTAATGGAAACTTTGACAAACTAATAAGTGAGGAAAATTATTGTTATTATAATCTCAAAATGCAGCCTGTGGCATGCATATTAATGATCAGTGAGTGCAACATATCATTCTGTGTTTTGCCTGATAATCTCCTAATGACACAGGTTCGGATGATGTAGAATGTAACCTGGAGTACATGCAAATCTTGATCATTGCCTGTTTACCCATTAGTGTATTACACTTGCGGAATTTACACGAGAACGAGAAAACAATGGTGTCTGAGGATAATATGGCCTTTTCCATGTAATGAACACTTATTATTTGTCTATGCCCAGGAATACCCAGATTTTCTTTATAGGCCACCTATAATAAAGCCATAACATTTGTGATTAAAAATATGCCCATTCAGCTGCTTCACCATAAAGATTTACCTCAGCAAGTGGACCAACATGAAAAGGCAAGCACCAAAGGCCTTGCGTTTGTACCTAATTGACAAAGATCAGACTTGGTTGTTTGCATTTGGTGGTTTTGTTTATTATCTGTCCTCGGCTTTCTCATTAGGACCAATCGACTCCAACCCTGCCACTGTGTTGTTGTGCCTGCGTCACCGGGGCTGCTATAAATTAGCCATATTTTCTCTCCGGGACTCAAGACTCACAAAACACCCAGTGCAGCATCTGCCAACTTTGAATTAGTTGGGGAAAAACTACCTTTTAACAAGAGAAGAAAATGATTAACATAACTCAATATGGCAATTAAGATAGAAGAAAGGGCAAGGAGGCTGGTGACGTCCCCGTTTGTCCTGAGGGACGATGAGCTCTAGCATGTTGATGCGTCTCTCCAGGTTGAGCCAGTTCAGCTCATCTCCAATTAGCTGTGAATGTCCCCCTGATTAAAACCAGCCCAACAGTCCCCAACCCCTCATTATCCCGACCCCACATTTTTACACATTGCTCGCGATGCACTTATCTCTCCCCAGATATACGGCTGACTTTTAATTACCTCGCTCACAACGCCGCCGCCCGTTGATAAGTTTGAAGGACAGCCGACTCTGGGGTAAACGGCGAAAGAGTGAGGAGAAAGCGGAGGAGAGGGCTATGGAGGTACGGTGTAGGAGCTAAATGAAGGAGGAGAGGGAGACGTGTCGCTCTCTGACAGAACATCAGAGCGTCGAGGCAGACATTTCATTGCATTGCCGGTCTGTGATGTCTGAGTTCAAGCCTTTTGTTCCACGCTCTTTCCCTTCGTGCGGTCTCTGAGGTTGCGGTGACAGAGTTTGTCAGAGAGTATATGAAAGTTATCAGCGGCGGATAGAAACTTGTCAAGGTCCAGCGGTTGATCATGTGACTGAACTGAAGGACATTTCCATCCCACAGGCATTAGAGAGCTGCGTTATTGGCTGGCCTTTAACACCGGGTTGCTGCTGCTGTCTCTGATTATTATACTGTATGTGAAGTTGTTTAAAGTGTTATTCTCCATGGCGTGGTTTGTCAAGTTATTCACAAGAGTAGTGAATATTTTAGAACGTAATATTTTTGATGAAAGTACATATTTTCAGTATCGAGTTCTTGTTTCAATGGGGAAAAAGTCCTGCCATGTTCAACATGTAATAGAAAGCCTCCCAGAGGAGCTAGTCATGTTAATAAAGTCCTTCCGACTTGTAAATAAAGGGAGAGTTCTCCCAAAAACAAAAAACATCTGTAATTTACTTAAACACCACTTGTTACAAACCTGTCATTGACTTCCAAAAAGTATTTTTGTGCCTACTGTGGATGTCAGTGTGGGCTTTTATAATCTTCTTCATTATGTATTGTTTTATGTACAACAGATGAAATATAATCATAAAAGTTAAGTAAATGGTGTGAGCTATCCCTTTAAACAGAAGAAAAGTGAAAAGTGAAAAGTATTCACTAAGTTGTTCAACTGACAAAATATAATGTTTATGTAAATGCCATGAGGGAGCTGCATGTAAATAGAAAAAACTGAGTACATAAAAGTTCATTTTGTCAAAACATACGACTTGATTTGATGCAGTGCTTCTTCTGAGGTGTTTGACCCACTTTAAAGGAAGATCCTACAGTGCAATATACTGTAGAATAGGGCTACACAATATATCGTTTGAGCATCGATATTGTGACGTGTGTATCCGCATTAGTCAGATCGCAAGATATGCAGTGTTGAGTTGGGATTAGTTTAGCCAGAATCCTCAGGTCAAAGCTCAAGATATATGCGGTGGCACTGCAGACTTTAACCATTTTAGAGTGTTTAAAGTTTAAAATAGTATAAAGTTGAAAAATTCCATGTGTTTTTAATGCCTATGTGAGCATTTTAAGGTTTTGAAGCATTTTAAGACAATATAAAAAGCATGAAGTAGTTTAATAAAGAAGAAATATTTATACGATGAAGATTATGCAATGCTCTCTTACATTTGATTATTCAATTTCTGTACCTAAATGCTCCTATGCTCTACTCGGAAACCCATAAAGCACCTTTATTTCACTTTAATATTTGCTCCTTTTTGTTTATTTATGACTGTACTTATTTTATATGCATATAATAAATTACATAAAATATGTTTATATTTCACTTCCAAACAAAATCATCCCAATCAATAAAAAGTTAAGACTTTCCAAATAGAGCTATTTAAATCATCTGGTCTATTTAAATCAACTGTATTTATATCACAATATATATTGCAGAGGTAAATAAATATAAGAATGTCAATTTTTTCCAATATCGTGCAGCCTTACTGTCAGGAGAGTGTCCTGTAAATACCCAGGCTGGCTTATCGGTATCCACAGTAACTGTACATATGGTAAATGTACTATCCTGCTGTAAAACAGAAAATTTTAATTATAATAAATTATACAAATTAACTAAATTAAGTTTGTTAACTTCATGCAAATATAATCAAAAATACAATGTAGATAATAGAAGACTCAAAATCCTCACTGTATTAAACTGAACTTAAAACCGATGACTTGTAGCAGGTTTCAGTGTCTATTACTTTTCCTCTAACTGTATAAGAATATATGATTAATATAGAAATGTCTTAGTGTTTAACGCTTGGATTTGGGTTTTTGTTATGTTGAAGTTCATTCTAGTGTATAATTATATCTGTAATACTAAAAAAGTTTTACTAACTTAATTTTTACTTGTACAAATGTACTTTGCTTATTTAGGTATTTTGAATCATTTAATTGATCAAGTTTTAAAGTATGAAAGTCTGGTTCTGCCCTCAGCTGGGTGCAAAAGTTTGTCACGACTTGACTGATTTTGTTAATCCTAAATGATTCCTTTCAATCCTGATGAAAATCTGTGCTCTTTGATCTCTAGTTTGAACTGTTCACAAACGTGATTAATGACCACTATGACCAAATTTCACCTCCAACATGTTCTCCCAGTCTCGGAAGGTTTTACACACATTTATATGTAGATTCTTCTCCAATTGTGGAACAGAATCTGATGATGAAATTTGTGCAAGCACGACAACAACAAACCCTCAGTATTGCCCTGTTCATTTCTTTCCTTCATTCAGTTTATCATTTCTTTTAAACAAAAAATGTTCAGCATTAACACTAAAGATTAATTCTGTTTTCTAGTCCCTGTTTCAGCTCTGCATCTAAATGTTGATGCCCGAATGAATCACAGATTGATGTAATGCTCCAGACAAGTCTTCTATCACATGTCTGCTTTTAATAAGTGTTGACTGTCATACAGTCTGGCATTGATGACAACTGAGATCACACAATGTACTATAACAGATTATAGATATACTGTATACGTGTTCAAACAGTCTGAAAAGCAAAGTTTGTTAAAGGCAATTATAAATAAAAAAACTGTACAGTGTGTACATGCACAGCAAAAAAAATCTGTGTACATTTAACTCAATTCGAGTTTAATTTAACACTCATTGGTTGTACATATGACTACCTCCATTTTGGAGTTAAAATAATACTTTCTAAAGTGGAAATGTGTACATTACTCATGTACAGTTCATTTTTACACAGTAAGAGTTTATTGTGTTACCCTTCAAAGTGTTAATATATTACCTTTTTCCTATATTATCAATTGGTGTGTGACAGATAACAGTGATGAAATATGTTGAAAATAGTTTTAATTTAATAAATGTCCATTAATCTTTCCAGAAATAATTTAAATACATTAAACTCTTTGCACTTTAAAATGCAACAAGACATGTTTCTAGTTGGGGTGAAACATACTGATTTGATCACTGTTTGACTTCCTATCACTAGTACTGCATATTGGGTTAAACTTAAATATATGCTGTTTCACACTCGTGGATTAAAGTGTACTCCGGTTTTACACTGAACAACACCAAAAAAATAAAATTAATCAAATAAAAAATTCTGTGTATGAACTGAACACCAGAGAAAATGGTTTGAAGGAGTTTTTCTTTGTGTGTACTCCACTTTGAGAGTTAAGTTTGTGATGAGCTATGTTAAAAGAATTGTTTTTGTTTGTTCTCTCTTTATAGTAAACCATTCAGTCTGAACACTCTTGTGTGGACCTTTTGATCTTGTGTGTGTGTATATATATATATATATACTACAATTGGTAGATTTGGATCTACCTGGCGCCCGAACTAAAATATGTACATTTTATGAGATTTCCTGTGTAGATACAGGGGTTATCATTATTCGAACACGCCAGCGTCACACTGTATATTTATCACTGGAATTTTTGCTGCGTGGTTTCAGAGCAAAAATGCAAAACTTATCTTATTTACGGTACAGGCAAATTGAGTAAACTAGAATTGGTCGTAGTGAATCAGTGTGTGTGTGCTGTTTTCCAGTTTAGGGCATCCATCACATAAAACGTGCCAGAGTAATTGGTGGTTCATTCCACTGTGGGATAAATCAGGGAATAATCCAAAGAATAGTGAGATTATTTACTGTAACATTTTCACACCATTTTTAAACCACAGCTATTTTTTACAATAAGGTCACATGGTGAGAGATAAAGCTGCATTTATGCGTTTAGGAATAAAGGTTATTTTGGGGGTTTCGAAAACCTTTTAATTTTAGGAACCAACAAAAAAGTTGTTTAAAACAGCAAAAGGTTCTTTGTGATGAACTTTTGTCCTTTTAAAAAACGTAATTGCTGAAAATTTCTTCGAGGAAACCTAAATTAATGTGGTTATGTCATGACCCAATATTCCTCATAATTGCACGCTTCATTTTTGGTAGCCTTAGTCATGCCATTTGACCACATAAACATGCAAATAATTAACGTACAAAGGAAATGTCATCAGATTGCAAATGCGACTTGCTCAGCAACAGGGACAATGGTGCTCAGAGTGATCACCCGGACAAAATGTGCAAATGAAGCAACAAAAACCACAAGGGAATTGAAATAGGATTAGCCATACGGACCGAGCGACACATGGAAAAAAAAAAAGAAAAAAAAAGTCTCTGCATGTGAAATGTCATCGTGATGACTGAGCAGGGTGGCATTTCAACCTTTGTCGTTTCAGATGAATATGTTGCGACTCCAAATCACGGATGATAACCTTAGGCTGTGTAGAGGATGCAAACGCAGCTATAAAATCTCTTCTCATCCTTCATGAGTGTTCAGCTGCTGCAGATGTTGACCCACCGTAAGCACTGAATGTGTGCATGTCTGTGAATTTTCACGCTTTGCAGTCGTAATATAATGTGTGGCTGCCTTAAATCCTCCTGGGTACAGTAGCTCTCTCAGAAGTTCATGTTTAGTAGTCAGTCTTACACCCTGGGAGACTGCCAAGTGTTATAGCTACTGTCTGTTAAGCAATACTGCTCCAAGTTTTCCAGCATTTGAGTGTTGACAGCTGTCAAAGCCACACACTTTTCACTATTTCTGGAACCAGCTAAAAATCTTTACAGATTTGCAGCCAGGATTATTATTCTTAACTAAAACCTGAAAATTAACCCTTTTGATTAAAGTTTGAATTGTGAGCTTAACTACATTTTAAGAACTTTTAGTACCTCTACGGTACGTCTTCATGCCTTTTCTTATCTTTCTCATTATGTAGCTGTGTTGACAATAAAAGGCCTGCAAAGCATCTACTAAAAGAAATAATTCATTCAGAAATAAGCTGTAAGCTATATTTACTTCTGTAACTCATCTACATAGATTAGTTTTATTTTTTAGTAATGTCAGCTGTCACTGAAACGCACAAAAAAATCATAGCAGATAAAGTAATTAATTAAAGCTATTAATAAAAATGGTATCTAATATGTACATTTATGAAAAAAAGAGCAGCTGTGGCTACCAGAACTGTAGCATAAAATGTGTTAGCAACATGGCACCATGATGAGAAACAAAACTGTGTTCCAGTGCTGAAAAAATATGTAATTTCATCCAGAAATCAGAAACGGGTGCAATTTAAGAGATGAAGGATTTTGAAAGTCAGACAGTAATCAGTGTTGAGTGCTATTGTAAAGTTAACTATGCCAGAAAACCATTTTTGGAAACGATTAAGAGTTGAAAACATTCAGTAAAATTTTAGAAATGTAAGCAAAGGTAATCAAATGTAACTAATTCATGTAGTAATTCAAATATCATTAATTTTCCTTCAGCTTATTCAATGCACCTATATTTGTATAGCGCGTTTACAATGTAGATTGTGTCAAAGCAGCTTCACATGCATTTTAAAAAAATGAAACAGTGTCAGTCTAGTTTTCAGTGTTGAAGTTCATTTTAGATCCGTTCAGTGTGGTGTAATATTCACTGCTGAGAGTCCAAACACTGAAGATTAATCCATCGATGTGCAGCCCTACAAGTCCCGAACCATGCAAGTAAGTGGCGACAGCGGCGAGGAAAAAACGTAACCAATTGGGGAAAGTGAAGAATTAAAAAAGCCTTGAGAGAAACCAGGCTCAGTTGGGCACGACCATTTCTCCTATGGCCAGACGTCTTGTGCAGAGCTGCCGTCGAGGTGCCGGAGGCTGGAGAACGCTGGACGCCCATCGTGGAGAAGCCACAGATGGGGACTCACCGGCTGGTGAACAGGCTGGCCCTTCAGGAACAATGCGAGGTCTCGTCTGTTTCCGAGGTCTTACAGGGATCGGTCTCATGCTCTCCACTCCTCCGTGACCACCACAGCATTCCTTATTCCTTTATATATCAGGGGTCACCACAGCTGAATGAACCACCAACTATTCTGGCATTTGTTTTACGCAGCTGAAACCCTTCCGGCCACAACCCAGTACTGGGAAACACCCATACACACTCGCATTCACACACACACACACACACACACACATACACTACGACCAATTTAGTTCATCCAATTCACCATTTCAATGTGGTCATGTCATTGGCTCATGAACATTTCCTGCTTGTTATCAAACTATTTCATAACTGAAACAAGAGACAATTCAATCATAACTTAATGATAAAACGGCTATCATAACATTATTTATCAATATGTGGCTCTTTTTGGATTCTCGGAAGCTTTAGAAATTAAAATTGTAGAACAGGAAATATGTTTGGACCATTGTTTTTCTTTACAACCTCCAAAATGGTCAAACCGAATCACTCAGAGGAAAGCCATGGCAACACGGCTTGCAAACCCCACACAGAAATGCCAACTGGCCCAACCTGGCGACCAGTTGAAATAGTCACGTCGTACAATTTTCATACCAGTTACATAAACTTATCTTCTTTGCTTGACCTCTGAAATACAACATTAACCACCAAAGAACACAGGCAGTAAAAAGAAAGACTTTTCCATAAGCTGATGCAAATACTAGAAGTTAATGTGACATAAATATTCAAGCAATATCATGGCAACCTGCATTACATTAAATAAGGTGAAGAAATAAAGATGTAACATAGGCCCTGTTTACACTGTCATTTCATACCAGACAGAGCCCCGGACACATATTTTGTGGTTCGCAGAAATGTATCCCTGGGCACATATTCCCAATGAGCCTGAGTTGCATTTATAAACTTGAATTGGAAAAAGGGTTTAAAAGAAATTTCCTTTTAACCTTCCTATAGTGTTTACCTCCCGCCCCTTACTTTATTGTTCCCAGTCAAAACCATATTTTTATTTAACATTCTTTTGCTGTGAACAGTAGCTGTGTTTCCATCCTAAAATGCTAATTAACTTTATGCGCAAAACTGGATTGTCGCATAAAAGATGTGCGAATAAAGCAGCGTTTCTATCCAACGAGTCAAAGCGAACAAAATCGTCACTTCCTGATTAACTGGCACGAAATATCAACAGTAAAATCGTAATTTGCTGTGGTATTAGAAGCTGCGTGAATCTTTTCTTCATTTAATAAATGACTTGTGCCTCAGAAGACAATCCTGACACGCAGTGAGCGCGTGGTGGTGTTTGAAAGCATCAGACGCAGAGCATAGACGCTCTTGACTCGGTCATTAATAATATAATAACACTAATACTGAAAAGGTTAAGGTGTTTTACAATGACCAAAACAACATTTCAAATGTTTTACAGTGTGCTCAGCCTGCTGGTTTGTCCATTCACACACATTTTTTATAATCACATGATCTCTTATAACAAAATCGTATGAACTTTTTTAATGCGCATACTGAAATTTGTGCGGTAAAAGTGTTTCCATTGAAGTTTATGCGCATCTTTTCTTATGGAATAAAAAGTTTATCCTACTCAGTTATGCGCATATGTTTTTTATGCGTATTTTTTAAATTTATGCGCATCTTGCTGTTTCCATCAACCATATTTTTATGCGCATATCCAAAATGCACATAAAAATAGGTGGATGAAAACGTAGCTAGTGTCTCAAAGTAGTGTTTAACATGAATTTATAGAATGACACATAAAATAACTCAGATATGAAAATACAAATAGTGAGTGTCTGGATACCCTTTCATTCTCTTTAGTGATCACTTTTGACCGGAAAAACTAAAGTAAAACACTCAAAATTCAATGAAAGAGGTGATCATCACTTTTATGTGTTCAAGTGCATAGTGTAGAGCAGTGGTTCTCAAGCTTTTTTCACCAAGTACCACCTCAGCAAAAAATCGTCACTCCAAGTACCACCATAATAACTGGTGTTGAAGTACAGTAGCATAATAGGCCTAATTAAGCAGCTACAGCACTGCACAGTTCAAAAATGAGGCAGATTAATTCTTCTAATTGAGAATATTTTTTATTGTCAGCCACTTAAATAAAAGGTTTAGCCTATTAAAATCTATTTACTGATCACATCGATGTTATCGTACGCATCAAGGAGTTAAAAGTGTGTTCATTTTTTTTACTTTAATTACTCAGAGATTTCTCCGTGTACCACTAGAAGGAAGCTTGTTTACCACTAGTGGTACATATACCAGTTTGAGAACCACTGGTGTAGAGGATATCATAAGGATATATGCTTGATGCAATCAGACGTAAAACACAATATTTAAGAGTGTTTTTTTACAGTAGTTGTAAGTTGTTGTAGTTGTAGTTGTAGTAGTAGTAGTTGTAGTTGGTCAGATTTGAACCAAACACGACAGGAAGGTTAAATGCTCTAATAAAATAGCTTATTAAATCTATTGCAACTGTATATAATCAAAGAAAATTTATCAATCATTTTCTTTATTAAACTTTTTAAACCAAACATTCTTTATTAGCATAGATGGTTTCACAAATAACTTTTAACACCAAGGGAAGCTTTTCATTTAAAAAAAAAAGTACTAAAAAAGTGCTTCAGTTTCCTTTACAAATAAAGTTCTCTTCACAATATAAAAAAATGGTTCTTTGAAAAACTTTTGACTAAATTGGTTGTTGAGGAACCAGAAATGTTCTCTAGTGAAACTGCTGTAAAAAAAACCCTTTTTGGTTCCTCCTGGCGCCTTTATTTTAAAAGTGTACCACAGCATTTTCACAGTTCATGTAGTACAATTTGTCGATCCTGCTGTGTCAATCCTCTCCTCACTTGCTATGGTGACATCAGTGTCTTTAACACCCGTCTGACACGGCCTGCCGTCTGATTTTCACAGCACATGTGTTCAGGTACCCATTAATCCATGTTAAACACATCCAAGGCCACAGGCTGTCTAGCCCTCGTCATGTTCATGTGTGACTTATGGCTCACTGGAAACCGCAGCAAGCGCATTCTCTTAATTAAAGCAGAACATAGTATATGGGTGAAGATATAGTGGGCCAGTTATTACTGCACCTCTTATTAATTGGAATGACACATAAATTGATCGGCGGGTAATTATTTTTCTCTAAACCATCAATGGAAACAAAATGTCCTGATGTTAATTAAGAGCAGTCCCTGAGCATCGCTCTAAAAGGGGGACATTTTTTCGCACTAACAAGGCAGTCGCATTAACAGGGAAGTTATGCAGACACTGGGTGTTGGGTATTATGAATTAGGATCTAAGAATACTGGGCCTGTGAACGCGTGGCTCAGAACTATGTGCTAGCGCTATTAGAGGTTATGTATCTTACAGGTATTAAAGCATCTGATTTATAGACACAGCTTTGCATAATGAACTCTAAAAGCAGCAGGAAAAAAAAAAAAAGAATCGCCAGTCTGAGTGCTTGTTCCTGAGTGATGACGTTCATACAGAAGATGATTTTGTGCGTGCTTAAAGAGAATGTTTGCACTTTTTTTTTTCATTTTGTTTTGACATTTTTATATTACAATGCACACCTATTGTAGACCTCCAATACAAAATCAGGAAATTTAACATAGCATACTGTATTAGGGGCAGTGTTGGGATACGAGTTAAGTCATAATATTACTTTAAGTAACAAGTAAAGTATTACAGTACTTCTAAAAAATAAGTAATAACATTTAAGTTACTTTTTAAAAATATATAATTTAGTAATTTAGAGCAGATTTTTAGTTGAATTAATAAGCTTTTAAAAAATAAATTGCTATTAAAGTAGTCACAATGAATCATGCAGTCAATGAGAGAATGTAAAATACATTTTAAAAAATCTAAAATATTTGTATGTGCTTTTTTAATAGTAAATTGTTTAGGTGTAGGTAATACGGTGCGTTATTAAATACAGAGTTCCACTGATTAAAAAAAAGATCTGAAAGAGATTACACCTCAGCCAGGTAATAAAAATCAAAGTAACTTAAAAGTAATGTAATGAATTACCTACAGTACTATAAAAAGTAATGCAACTAGTTACTTTTTTGGGAAGTAACCCAATATTGTAATGCATTACATTCTAAAGTAATTTTTCCCAACACTGATTAGGGGCACTGTACCTTTCATGGTCTTCTTCTTGTCTCCTTATCCTGTGTTGTCTGTGTTCAGCTTACACAGATTACTGGCAAAGACTTTAAGATAAGCAAAGCCTTACCCATTTCCATAGCAGCACTGCACATCACTTCTCAGCATGTCAATAAACATACCTGGAGTTTATACATATTCCTCTCTGTCATCTCAAAAACATCATCAACATCCTCTATGTGCCATCAATGATTAATAACTAATCATTGTATTAATAACTAAAGAACTCTTTAATTCATTAATTATTTTATTTCGTCTGATTTTATTGCATTTTTGGTAATATTGTAGATACTCCCTGGCCCCTGCTCACTCAGCTGTAAAGTTATATGCACAATACGGTGTGACATAGAATCAACAATGTGGCATTTTGTCATGCAACACTGCAACCTGTTGGAAAAAAAAATATTTGGCTGTTACTAGAAGAGGTACATTTTGAAAACAGGTGACAGACTGTCAAGCTACTGGAAAATGCTGATCATTTGAATGTGACAAAGTCAAAAATGGAGGTATTTAATCTACGCTGACATTGTCCTTAAGCCAGATTCAGGAAACCGTTGTAATTGTTAATTAAATCTTAAACTATTTAAAAATTATTATCATTAACTGAATTATAAAATCATTCATTATTCATATGTTATGATATGATATATACGGAAGCATAGAGCTGCCACCCAGGTAAAAAAAAAAATCTGAGCTTTATCACGTTTGTACAATATAATTATCACGTTCTTACAATATAATATCACATTTGTACAATATAATTATCACGTTCGTACAATATAATTATCACGCTCGTACAATATACTATCACTATAATTATCTCGTTCTTACAATATAATATCACGTTTGTACAATATAATTATCACGTTCGTACAATATAATATCACGTTCGTACAATATAATATCACGTTTGTACAATATAATTATCACGTTCTTACAATATAATATCATGTTTGTACAATATAATTATCACGTTATTACGTGAAAACGTAATTGTTTAGGCTACGTTTACCTGGTGCGATCAGAGCGTGAGAAAATGTCTCGTTTTACAGAATTAATTAAGTTCTATTTTAATACATGGGAAAAATTTTGCAGCAGATTAGGGCTTCAGTTTGAGTCGACGTGCCACATGAAATTTGGTACAGGATTAACATACATCCGTCGGATTAGACGATTTTTGCGTCTTTGCTCAACACCATAAGGATCGATATATTTCAGTAAATGTCGGACAGTACTCTGAGTGACAACATGACCCGCTTGAATGCATCGTATCCATGGAGCCTCAAAGCCTTTGAGGATTTGATTCACCATTTGCGGAGTCGGTTTGAGGATTTGATTCACCATTTGCGATGCCAGTTTGTAGATTTGATTTATCATTTGCGTTGTCGGTTTGCGGATTTGATTTATAATTTGCAATGCCAGTTTGAGGATTTGATTTATCATTCGTGGTGTCAGTTTAAAGATTTGATTCAACATTTGCAGAGTCGGTTTGAGGATTTGATTCATCG
>CAIGQQ010034181.1:11539100-11550010 GCA_903798035.1 Danio albolineatus
GAGGATTTGATTCATCGTTTGCGGAGTCGGTTTGAGGATTTGATTCATCATTTGCAGAGTCGGTTTGAGGATTTGATTCACCGTTTGCGGAGTCGGTTTGAGGATTTGATTCATCATTTGCGTTGCGGATTTGAGCATTTGATTTATAGTTTGAGGATTTGATTTATCATTTGATCTTTGAATTTTCATTTTATTAGGAAAAAACTTCCATAGTATCTCAACCCAGATAGCAAAATGACATAATTTCAACCGAAAATCAACGTTTCTTTCGATATCGAATCAACGTTGATCCCCGACATCGATTCAACATCGTTTTGCTCATCGGGGTAATGTTGAAACGACGTCAGGCACTCCATTCAAATCTAACCCGAAATCAACGCAATTGGTTGGTTACCCAACATTGAATCGACGTTGATTTTCAGTCGATCGAAACGACGTTATAGAATCCACGCGGTTTCAACATATAACCGACCTAATTGGTTTGTCTACCTGACGTTGAAACGATGTTGATTTACAATCGGTTGAAACAACGTAGAATCCACACATTTTCAACATACAATCGACCTAATTGGTTTGTCTATCTAATGTTGAAACGATGTTGATTTAAAGTCGATTGGAACAACGTAGAATCCACACATATTCAACATAAAATATATCTAAATGGTTTAACGTTGAAATGAATGCCTAAACAACCTTTTCAACAATCAATCCATGCATATTGCATAATCACATTTTGTTACAAGAATACATAATATAATTTATTCTGAAAATATATGACAAAACACACCACAATCCGTCATCATTTTTATTAATACAAACATACAGAAGTAAATATTCGTTAAGAGAATACATTCATTCAAACCTTCTATACAGGCAGTACACTTTAACATACACATTTAGACTATAGGCTAAAATAGTCTAAACCATTTACTCAAAATAAAACTAGAATATTAAATACATTTGTCCATTTGTGTTCGATTTCAACACGTATTTTTCATTAGAGTAAAAAATGCATTTTATGTCAGATGCGCATCCTATTTGGGTCAGTCATTGCTCCAAAGCTATAGTGAAAACATAAAAAACACAGCATATGTTAATGCTTTTATTTTAGGTTATTTATTAAGAAATGTAGCCTACTAATGACAAGGTCCTGTTGGTTTGCATGTCACATTGTAAAAGTAGACTTCGAAAAATAAATAAACGACATTCATTTCCTTATAAATATTAAATTAAATTTCTTATTAAATAGCCTCATTATTTACATATTTATATGATATACTGTATATATGACATTACAATACGTGTTCGCTTTTGTAAGTGATTTTATGTTTTAGAATAGAATCTGTAATGTTCTCAAATAAAATGTGTAAACAGGCCCTGTATGTGCCGTTCACATATATACAGTTAATATAGAATAAGAATAATTATATTAATAATAACACTCATAAGTAGGATGTCGTTTATTTATTTGTTTTTCTTAATAAATAACCTACTATAAAATAAAAACATTAACGTATGCTATATGGATAAGAATTTAATGAATGCTCCGTAAATGTGGCTTCAGTCATATATTTGCAAATTTATATTTTCTATATATTTATGCGAGTTGCTCTTTTGAGAAACTGAAATAAACCTGCTGTTAAAAGCTGCTCTAAAGTCCAGCGCAGGTTATGCGCATATGCGGGTCCGAGCGCTTACACGTTGCTTAATACGCAGGATGTACAGCGATAATATCTTTACAGATGAAAAAAAAATAATAATAAAGGATTAAAATGTTAATTTTTTGTTTATTTACAACATAAATAGAAAAGCCACGGCCTGCTTCATGTCGAGGGGCTTTTTCAGCTTATTCATGACAATAGGCATTTTTATATTATTATTATTAGCAGTATTGTTTATTAATTAATACATGCATATTTCTATTAGTTTTAATAAACAAGTGTAGATTTGTTCACCTGTGGGGTTTTGGAGACGTCTGCATCACCATATGGGGCATAAGAACAGGACATGTGTTTGGATATAACTCAGTAGTTTGACCACATTTCATTATTATTGTTCATTTATTCGTTTGCTGGAGATTAGAACTGAATTTAGAAATAGTTTTGAATCAAATCTTTGCGCTTAACTAACGAAATTAAATATGTGGGCTAATGGATTCAGATGTGACATGGAAGCAGGGGTTGTTATATTTATAAAAAAAAAATAGTAATTTTTGTAACATTTTAATCTCTATTTTCCCTATATAGAGATATTTGTGTTTTGCTGTATCCTGTGTTAAGCTTTTGAATCCACATAGGCGCATAACTAACGCGCTGGAATTTATGAGCCTCCGATGGGCCTTTACTTTCACTTTCTTTCTTTCGTGGTAAACGGTGTTGTATGCACAGACATCCATTAGCCTACATAATTAATTTCGTTTGTTAAGCGCAAAAATTTGTTTCAAAACTATTTCTAAATTTAGTTCTAATTTCCAGCAAAGGAATAAATGAACAATAATAACGAAGTCTGGTTCCTGGATTTACTCAATTTGTTTTACCTTAAGTGGCTGTAAACAATTTATTCGGGCTGAATTTAAACAAACAAATTAAGTTGAACATTGTTAAATTTAAATTGTTTGTTTAAATTCAACACAAATAAATTGTTTGTAACAGTTTTGCAGACATTTTTTTCAGTGTGGTAAAAAACGGAGTTATATCCAAACACACATGCTGACCCATATGGTTCAAAACCTGACAGGTGGACAAATCTAAGCTTCAGATGACTTTAATATTTTTTTAATAATTCCAAGTTTAAGTGTTGGAACATTAAATGAATGGGGCATTTGGGGATAACTGGGAATAGAACATAACCAGGAAGCTGCAGGTACACGGACCAAGTTTGCAATGCAGTTTACAAATGTTCATTGGATCGATGGATTTGCGACCTTGGCTAATGGTTTTCGGAAACGCAGCCCTGCTTTGTTAAATAAGATTATTATGTAAATAATATAAAAGTAAAATATTCAGTTACGAATAATGTGTTTTTGTTAACTGTATGATCAAAAATCGACAAATCCATCGATTATCGAGTAGCCTAATCATTAACCAATCAACAAATCATCCTTTGTTAAATACAGTAAATAAGTACATAAGTTGCATGTAGTATTATTGTAGCAAAACTGAACACCCATGACAGTGACAATTCTGTATGAACAAAGTTATGAACAAAATGTGTTGGAAGTTTGGAAGTAAACTTTTACTTTGATTCTTTCTCTCTCACAAACACAACAGTCACACCTTCCATGAATACAGTTGCACAAATCGCAATACAAGAAAATCAGACTTTTTTTCTGTAGAGATTATTAACATTTTGTGTATGCATATTCTGTATGATTTTGTATAAAATATATGCTAGAATATGTGCAATAATCTACAGTGTTTGGCCCATAGAGTCTGATTAAGGTCATGAAACAGAATAAGCATATAAATAACAAAAATGATCAATTGCAACTAATGTAAATAAAAAAATAAATTAAAAAAAGCCAAATGTTTTGCAAAAGAAATGTTCAAAAATGAGGCATCGCGGTGACACAGTGAGTAGCACGATCGCCTCACAGCAAGAAGGTCGCTGGTTCGTGCCTCGGCTGGGTCAGTTGGCATTCCTGTGTGGAGTTTGCATGTTCTCCCCGTGTTCGCGTGGGTTTCCTCTAGGTGCTTCCCCCGCAACTCCAAAGACATGCGGCACAGGTGAATTGAGTAAGCTAAACTGTCCGTATAGAATGAGTGTGAATGAGTGTAATGTTTCCCATGATGGGCTGCAGCTGGAAGGGCATCCGCTGCATAAAACATAAGCTGGATAAGTTGGTGGTTCATTCCGCTGTGGCAACCCCAGATTAATAAAGGGACTAAGCCGACAAGAAAATGAATGAATGAATGTAGGACTGATCTGTAAAAGAATCCACACTTTCTCACATTAAAATTTTGATTCCCATGATATATCTTATATTCATTCATTGATTTTCCTTTGGCTTAGTCCCTTTATTCATCAGGGGTCGCCACAGCGGAATGAACTGTCAATTTATCAAGCACGTTTTACACAGCACACTGTGAGGGAAACCGGAGTACCAGGAGAAAACCCATGCCAAAACGGGGAGAACATGCAAACTCCTCACAAAAACACCAACTGACCCAGGGACCTTTTTAGTGTGAGGTGACAGTGCTAACCACTGAGCCCACTGCTAACTGTGTCACCCTCACATATTTATTTAGTTTTGAAATAATATTTATAAAGGAGCTGTTGACATGGAATTGAACCAAATTTTGGTAAAATCCCAAACAATGCAAACACACAAAATGAAAAATACATTTTAAGCTAAATAAAACTATAATCGTTTTAGTAATAGTTAATCCATAATTATAATGGAATGACACAAGGAGAAAGTGCTGAACTACTGAAGTGTATTTAACACTTTATATAAAAGGCCGTTTTGGTTATGACAGCTTAAAGATGCTTCTCATATGGAGAATGAAGTCACATACATTGCTCACGTGGGATTTTTTTTTCACAGACTTTAAAAGAGTGTAAAAATCTTGATGGTTCTGTGAGTCTCGTCTATCAAATCTGATCTTTATTTTGTATTTAATTTTTTATTTCGGCTGGCTATTCTACAGCTTGATTTTCTTTTTCTGAAAGATTTTTAGAGCTTCCTTGGCTGCGTTTTGGATCGTTGTCTTGCTGAAATGTCCAATTTGGTTTCATCTTCATCCTAATGTAGATGTTGGACTAAAGCAGCTGATATTTATTTACACTGAGGAAGTGCAGAGGGTTGCTGAAGAACTACTTCTATCTGGGCTTTCACTGCCTTCCAATATGCCTTTCTTCATGTGTGATTTCATTTTATTACACATAACTTCATTTGTAAACTAAATTGTTTTGTTTTCTTTGGATATTTGGATTTCTTTGGTTGGTTGTTACCAACATCCAGGGCAAATGTCAAGTCAACAGCATCTTTAGAAATATAATTTCTGAGAAAAATGGTGACATGTTCAATACTAATTTCGCCCACTGTATGTAAACAGTTGAAGTCAGAATTATTAGCCCCCTGAATTATGAATGACTTATTACTTATTAAAAATTGCTTTTATTCCAGCTAAAATAAAACAAATAAGACTTTCTCCAGAAGAAAAAAAATATTATCGAACATACATATTTCACGGGGGGCTAATAATTCTGACTTTAACTTAATATGTAACATGTAAACCCGCAAACTCTTTTTAAATACTTAAAGGTGTGCATCACAAGCCCTCATGATCATCCTCTCATTTCTGTGCTCTGTATGTTTTCAGCTGTGTCCTTTATCTCATGAGAACAGGTTTTTTTGTCAGTTCTGCAGCTTCTCGATTATATCAAGTTGTATCAATCCTGTCTACTGCCCCAAGTAGGGCTGCACAATATTGAGAATTATGCTATATGTGATATTGTTGTTGAACAATGCAATAACTATATTTCTTGCAAAAACATTTCCCTACAGTATGCTACTGTTGTTAGATTACAAAAAATCATATGTGTAATTATCTAAAATATTTCAAACATTTAAAATATGAATTATACTAAAATTCTTAAATCTAATTCAAGCTAAAAAAAATAAATAGATTTAAAAAAAAGCTGTCAAGGAAGGTGCAAACATTTTGACTTTAAATAGCAATGAATGACTAAAACCCTCGATAAACCCTGGATATTCTGATTTCTATTTCTAGTTTGGTTTTACCATAGACATGTAAATACAAAATGCATGTGTCTCAAACACTGTTTTTTATTCGTATGGAACCAGCCAGCATCTTAAAATTAGAGCATCTTTTAAGCAAAATAATTCCTTGCCTGTCTTCATAAATAAAATGAATAAACAATTAAAATGAAAAAAAAAGTAATATCACAAGTCAAATAATCTATTATTATTATATCATTGCATTCCTAAATGTTAATAATGTTTACAGTTTAATACCTAATTATTTTAAGTGGATCTTGGCAAGATGTCAGTATATCCATATCAATAGGGACTGTAAACTTTTTAAAATTTATTTATAAAAGAAATACAAGGAAATAGGTTGCTTAAAAGATGCTGATAAAAACTTTAAAATTAACAATGTTAATGCTAATGCTTGAGATAAATGCTTTTTGTGTTTGTGTCTATGGTAAAACCAAACCAGAAATCAGAATATTTACCAAGATTTTTAGTCATTCATTGTATTTTAAAGTCAAAATGTTTGCACCTTACTGGACAGATTTGAATTAGATTTAAGATAATTTTAGTATGTTGAAAATTTTATGTGTTTAAAATATTTTCATATGATCATAACACAGATGATTTTCTTTACATTGCTCTGTTATCGAAAAAAATAAAATAAAATCTTTATCGCAATATTCAACAACAATATTGCATATTTTCCCAATATCATGCAGCCCTAATGTGTGTGTGTGTGTCTATATAAAATTATATATGTAAAATTATCCCACCCCTAATTCATATATATGAATTAGGGGTGGGATAAAATTTTACATACATAGCAGTGCGGACAATGACAATTATGACAATTAAATATTTTTAAATGTTATGTAAATGCAAAAGGTGAACCTTCAAAGCATGATAGAAATACGAACTTATGCCCTGGATTTTGTTTGTATTTCTAAGTTTAAGACATATTTTAATATTAATTTGTTACATTTTATGCATGCTGTTTTTGTTTGTTTATCTGAGGGATTCTATAGCTATCATTTTGTCAGTGATTCAGATTATGCATAAGCTTCATTATACAACAAAATAAAAACTAAACTATTTAACAAGCTATTGATGAAACAAAATATAATAACGTTGTCGCTCACTAAATGCAAAGATTCCTGTTAAATCGTTGTCCTTAAGCATTTGCAGTTAAAATGTAAAACAAAATAAAGCAGGTTTTAATTTTAATTGTTGCCTTATGTTAGGTCAGACCTATTATATGGTTGTTATAGCCTATAATTTAAATTGTTACAACTGTAATTGCATTTTGTATTGCATTATTATTACTATATGCAAATAAAACTAAATGCTATAGCTTAAAGGATAGTTCACTCAAAAATGAAAATTCTGTCATCAATTAAACACCTTACACTTCACAAAATTTGGATTAATTTCTTTCTGCTGTTGAACACAAAACATGTAACCAATAACAGTTGTTTTTCCTACAATGAATACTGGTATTCATCTTTCTTTAAAATATCTTCTTCCAGATATAGGGAATATCTTTGTGTTCAAAAGAAGAAAGAATTTATAAAGGCTTACAAACACTTGAGGATGAGTAAATACACTGTAAAATTGTATATGTTAATTAACAGTTTCTGTATTTTGGGTTTCGGGTTTATTTACAGTTGTGAACTGCATTATGGAATCTGGATCTCTGCTCTGTTGACATTTGATGTTGAAAATTCAACCCTACCTTTTATGCAAAACTGACTTTTATTGACGTTTTAGTAGTTTGAAATAATTTATTGTTTAAGTCTGTAAAATAACAGTAAATGTACTGGCAATTTATTACAAGGTGTTTGTAGCATAACATACAACACCAACACAGAGAATATTGACTTGAAACTTTAAAAATGTTAATAAATGACCAACTTAAGGTTAAAAGTGATCAGAAGAAAGATCAAGGTCTCATACTGTGATTCAAAAGCATAAATAAATGGGGAAAAATAAAAAAAAGGAATTACAAAATATAGAAAACTGTTAATTACTGTTTTTTTTTGTATTGTGTACATTTTCATCTTTGAGTGAACTATGCATAAAATGAAGATACCTTTTTCACCAGGTCTCATATCTCATAATCGTGAATTTAAGGCTATTTATCAGCTTGCAGCTCAACGTTCTAATTAATTTGTGGTCTTTAAAAGGCAATTTTACCTTGAGCAGTGCTCAGTAGTCAGAATGGCCCAGGGCCAGCATGAGAGATGCTCAGGAAAGTTTGTCACTTAAGTTTAAAATTTGCGTCTGAACCTTTTTCAAAATGCATGCAAATGTGATGCAGTGTACAACTGAGAAGCAGCTAGACTGACAAAAATAAGTGTTCGGATAGAAAAAAACAGGAGAATGAGAGGATGATGATTGCACACGCAAAAGACACACATTATTACCACTCACGAGGGCTTGTGCTGCACACACGTGTTTAAAAAGAGCTTGTGGGCTACCAATTCCTCATGCGTAGATCTGTTGTCCTCTTGTGGAAGCAAACTAAGAAAGAAAAAAGTCAACATAATAGGTTGTTTGCACATGGTGTTATTGAAGACATGGAAAATTCAGATGGAGGGCAGGAAGTGATTCTTCTACTTAGGAATCGCTATCAGAACATAATTTTTTTTTTCAAATCAGCCAAAAATGAGAAATACTGAAGTTTTTGTAGAGTTCCAAAAGTTTTTGTTCATAAAGAGGAACATTTTAAGAAACTGTCTGAAAAAAAAGGAAGTAAAGGTGGCTTTCTAATAAACATTTTCTCAATTCATTGTTTGAGAGCAGTAATAAAGATATATTATATATATTTATTCCATCAGAATAAAGTAAACAGCTGTAATGAAATGTGCAGCAGCATTGGATGTTTGTGGCTGGTTCATCAACAGAATAAAAAAGAAATGCTACCCTTGCGAGCAAAACTAGACTTTTGTTATTGTGGAGCACTAGTGTTTACCCCTCTACTAGCAAAAAAACATAAAAAAACAAAAAACACAATAATAACGATAATAATAATGTAGGGTAAATGTTTTTTTTTTGTTGTTGTTGTTTATAAGGAAGTCTAAAAGATAACATTATTCACATAAAAAAGAGATTTATGTATATTTATACCACAAACTCCAACAAATACTGTAGTGTAAATGGCGTTGTATTATGATTGTCTATAATTTTAGTGTAGAAAACTGTATAGTCTATTGGATAATTGTTTATTACTACAGTTGTGTTGCATCGCGGCAACCATACAATTACTACCACAGTTTAATTCAAGCAATTAGCTATAGTATTGTTCAAAAACATTATAGTTTTTACTATATGTAGCTTATAGTGCGAGTAGCGAGTAGCTTATAGTATTTACCGCCTAAATGGTAGGAAAAATATATTTTAGTTCAGTAGAAAACTCTGTCCTGTTCATAACATCTCTATTAATTTTACCTTTGTAATATGGTATGAATTGAAAAAATACAGACTTTATTTTATACCTCCTATTTATTTTTACTTACTTCCTGCTCTCCACCTTAATTTCACACCAGGCCAGTAAAAAAAATCCTTAGTGTTGAGCCCTGTTGAGTAATTCTCATTCTAATTAAAACTGAAATGTGCATCATGTTGTAACAATTACTTTTTTGTAAAAATAAAAATGTATTTAATACAACCATAAAAATGGCTTAAACATTGTCAGTACACTATACTGTAAGCACAACCAGTTGTTAGGTGTTTGTGAGAGAGAGAGAAAAGGTGTTTGTGAGAAAGAGAGAAAAAAAACGTTGAGTCATGGGGGCTGTTTTGCTCCAATAATACCTTCAGAGAACATGTATAGTCGGTGATCCATACATAAGCAGTGAGATTAGTGTGGTGTAGGCAGAACTGGAATAGACGTCTGTCCAGGCTGACACAGGTTAAAGATCTTGATGTCTTCAACTGGAGATTCCAGAGAAACTGCCACTTGAAAAAAATTAAGAAGAAAAAAAAATGTTACTCAGTAGGAAATCTCACCTGGTCTCTACTATTACAAAGTAAATTTCCAAGATAAATTTTAAGTTCAATCCACAGTATCGGTACCATAAAATTGCCACAGTTTTTAACTCCTCACTCAGAATATTAGGTTAACATGGTATTTTGTGAGAAATTCAATGATCTTGTTTGGTTTTCATTTTCTTGTGAAATTCTAAAAAGCTTAATTTTAGTAAACTGCAGTAACCTCAATCAAGAAAGGAGCATGTAGACAAAATTAATTTTAATAAACAGGAAAATAAAAACATACACACCAGAACATAGCACAACAATCTGAAAAAAACACAACCAAGCATGGTTTGTGAACAAAGGAAATCAGGAACAGGACCAACGTAAACACAAACTAACTTGACTGGCGACAGATGGAGTGGGCAACTTACGAAATTGCACAGCTTTTCTCATTCAATGCTGTGGAGCGTCTCCGGCGTGGAGTTCATCACTAAATGTAGAAACACATATAGCAACAAAACAGTGAACCGACAGCGATTCATTTCGTTAGCATTATAACGTGTTATAAATATCGTTTAACGTTAGATCGATGATACGTAATGTTATATGCTAACCGTTTCTCATAACGTTAACTTAGCCGATAGCCGGAGCAGTTTTTTAGGTTCATGCCAAGTCGATTTGACAGATCATCTTATATTTTTACACAGGTTTAAAAGCAATAAAATCATAAAGTAACGTTAATTGTGTTGAAATCGCCAATTAAATAACCAAAACAGCTTTTCTTTTACCTTCATAGCTTAGCTGCTGTCAATGGCCTGGGTATCTGCAGGGCGGCATTTAGGCTAAAAATGTATAGGAAGTGGTAAAGTGTTAATTTATACATCTTAAGTGACATTTAACATACGTTCTTGGGAAAAGGACAAATAAAACATGTGAAACGTCGAATATAACTTACTTACCTTCAGATTACCGGTCCGCCCGTTGCCTTGTCCGTTATTGATTCAAATGATGAGCACGCGCAAGAACCGACTCCGACTCCTCCGATCAAGTTTCAACATCGAACCGATGTTATGATTTCGACCAGATGCGTTGGGTAGCCTATGTTGAAGAGTCAACTTCATTTCGACATTGAATCAATGTTTTATTCTCGATGTAATAACCTTCCGACATACCGACCAAATAAAGAACGTTGATTCAATGTCGAAATTTGATCGAC
>CAIGQQ010034181.1:11580010-11602942 GCA_903798035.1 Danio albolineatus
AACCATGTGACCACGCAGACACTCAGAAGTGCGCACACACCTACAACTGTGACATTATCTATCAGGGGTCACCACAGTGGAATGAAAAACCAACTATTCTGGCATATGTTTTACGCAGCGGATGCCCTTTCAGCCACAACCCATTACTGGAAAACACTTTAATACACTCTCACAATTATACACTACTGCCAGTTAAGTTAATCCAATTCACCCATTACGCATGTCTTTGGACTGAGGGGGAAACCTGCGCGAACACGGGGAGAACATACAAACTCCTCACAGAAATGCTAACTGGCCCAGCTGGGACTCGGATCAGTGACCATCTTGTTGCGAGGCGACAGTGCTAACCACTGCCACCGTGCCACTTCTCAAAATGTTATTTAAAATCCTATAATGAGAACACTGATTTCACATACAGTCATTGTTCTATTAAATTATATTAATAAAGTGTATCTATCAAGAATGCTCCAGAAGTGTAATTTAATAACATCGCATTCGAACATTTACAAAACTTTTAAAGAACGTTCTTGGATCGTACCCTGTTCACTGTTAGCTCAGATATAAATATTTTCATCATTCATTTACTTAATGAAACATTTATATCATGTCAACATTTTATATATTATCTGTTTTGACACAAGTGAATAACTATAAATAAAAAAATAATAATTGAATAAACAAACAAAATAGCTATTGTAAATACATTCTAAAATGCTTCTATCTCTTGCCTTGCAACAGCATAAGAATGACATCAGAATGAAATATTTACAACACCATTTTTGCATGCGTGCACACACAGCTGGTGCAGGATCATCCTGCTGAAACTTCTTTTAATGGATGGTTTGGACGTCGAGGGTTAGGATATCATGATTGACTCTGAATGTGGGTTCTGCATACGTAATGAGGTCCATCTGATTACACTTCGGCAAAAACCTGACTTAATTAATTAGTGCTCACTCCTCTGTGCCTTCCCTCACATACACACTTACTTTAGGGCACACACACAGGGTTCATCTGTTCCCGGCTTAATTAATTGCAATAACTCCCTCACGCTGCACCTGTGTGCTTGACTGCACTGAGAAACCTGGGACACGTTTAAAACCATTCACTGCTGTGTCCGAAATCACATGCTCTCTGTAGACGCTGCTTTTGAAGAAGTGCTTACTTTGCGACTATTTTAAAAAAGCATGTTTAATAATATAATACAGATGTACTATTTTTGTCATGTTATAATTGCCATGTCGTCTGTCAGTGTCAGTTTCACAATTCCAGAATCATTTCACAGTTCCCCTCCAATGGCCTTAAAGGGGCCCTCATGGTATTCATTCATTTTTGTAAATGTTAGTTCATTCACTTTTTAGTTACTTTTTAGTTGCTCTTAGTTCGATTTCATTAAATAATACTTTTCATTATTTGTTCAAGTTCATTTTAACAAATGAAACATTATTTTAAAATGTTATCAAATGTAATTTTTTTTTTCTTTCGTGAGATGCTCATAAAGATGAACAAATGTTCATAAATGCTATACTTTTGTCTAGTTATTAAAGGGCACATGATCAAAATCATTTTTTGAAAGCGGTTTGGAGAGAAGTGTGTGTAGGTGTACTGTGCCCACAGTCATATTGGGGTGATATAAAGACAACAAGTCTCTTTTTTATGATGTTCTGATGTTAAAATAGGATCCAAATCCTCCCATTTTGAGACCGACCGCAACGTGACATAAGCAACTGAGAGTAAAAGATCTGATCAGCTCTTCCTGATCATCAATCATCATCAAATGTGAACAAGAACGAGTTTTACAAATTTAAAACATTTTTAAAACAGTGCATTTGTGTAATAAAGTAAACATGGTAAAAATCACTGTAATTCATCACCACAGCCACATGTCAGTACATAAAAGAAAATCCCAGTTCGTGGATGTTAAATTTATTTTGTAGGTTTATTTTGTATATTTACATAACAGATATCCATACAGCAGTGGATATTAACACGTATCATGTCACAATTGCTGTGCAAAAACAGTGCAGACTGCGTGACACGTGTGTGTGTGTGTGTGTGTCTGTGTGTGTGTGTGTGTGTGTGTGTGTGTGTGCGTGCATGTTTGCGTGCGTGCGTGCGTGCGAACTTTATTATGACATTGTGTGTGACTCATCGTTGCAAAAAGGCTTGGATTTACAACAATCACATCAAATAATCATTGGGAACTTCTAACTGTAGTATTTCTCACAAATGTTACCCGTTATGCTGTTTATCTGACGCACCCCGAGATCGAGGCACAGTCTAACAGGCACGCCAGCTAGCATTGTTTTAACTTTAGAAGAGCTAAGAAATATTTACAAATCAATATTAGGTCAAATAACTCTGAATAGTCATTTTTTTATGTAAATGACAATGGTCATTTAGATGGCAATATTTACTTAATGTTATAATATGTTTATTTGAAATGTGATGGAAATACGATCAGAAAATAAAACAATAATAAAAAATATGATCATATTCTTCAAACACATACCTAATAATCCAGATGATTTTAAGCAGTCTCAGTGTGTGTGTGTAGTACAGTATGTTGTCATAACTCACAAGTAAATAAATAGCAGTGATTTTTGACCTTGTCTAGATTTTTTTTTTTGGTCCCCATAATTAAACAGCTCATAATTCATACTGAATAAAGTCATTTGAAAATGTATGAAATGAAAATGTAAACATAGATTCAGTCATCAATGCACAGTAGTACTCGAATGAGTATAGAATGTAATATGAATCTTACTGTTGACACTTTCTTTGACTTCTGCTTGTAATGTGATCAGTCTATTTTATCTTACATAATGCATGTTCTTTGTTAAGCATCTCTTAACAATGCGTTGCACGTAATGTGTTGTAAAGCATTTCTATTATTCGTGTATGCATGTTGTGTGTGCAATTCAAATCTGAAAAAGGCACAGAATTGTTCAGCATTAAATCCCAGGGCACTGGGTCTGACGAGCAGTGCCGGAGAAGTTACTTTGTAAATGCAGATTGCTAAGTTATAAGCTGTTGTATTTTTATGCAGTTTGGGGGGAAAATACAGTTCACTGAACACATGCTGACGTTTTGCCACACTATTGAAGCTGCTCTGTAACCTAATACACTATTCCAAAAACATGTCAATAGTAATAAAAAGGTTATGAAATATTGAAATAGTAAATTATTCTAGAATTTATGAAGCTAACATTTTAGTAGGTAAATTATACAATTCTTTAAGCACTGTTTTCACTGACAAATGCTGTATGTATAGTTATATTCCTAATGGAAGCTGTGGTTGCCATCAACTAAATGTGATATACATTTTTTCAAAATATTTTGAGTTCAACAGAAGAAAAGTGTGGTTAAGAGATGACAACTTTAAATAGTCAGCTGTACATTTAGGTACTGCAGTAGTTATAAACAATGAGCAATATTTCAAAGCATCATTAACTTTATGTAATGTAATTTTCGCTACGTAGCATTTTAAAGAGCATGCAAAATCAACTTTTGGATACTGTTTGGACAGAACTGTGTGTAAGTATACTGTCTCCACAGTCATATTGGAGTAAAATAAACACAAGACTCTTTTTTATTATTATTTACTTATTTATCTTATCTTATTTATCTTATCTTATTTATTTTATTTTAAGGCTCAACGTGACATAGGAGTTTTCCCCGCCCACCGAATTGAGTGAGAGAAATGTATGCAACGCATATAAACATGTCCACAGAACTAGAGTTGCAAAAGAAACTGGGATTAAAACTCTGTTCCAACTCTCTGTGATCATCTGCACCACAAGAATGAGTTTTACAAGTTTCAAACATTTTATAAACTGTGCATATTTGTAATGAAAAAAAAACACTTTGTAATTCTGAACCGCTGGAATCACCACAGCTGCATATTATCAGTACAACTATATAAGAGGACTCTTTAACCATACAACAGGGGGTCCTGGTTTGTGAATGTAAATGGATATCCATACAGTAGTGTATATTGACTTATATCCTCTCAAATTTGCTGCAAGTAGACATACAAAATCAGTGAAAAGTTATGTGTGTGCGCACGAGTGTGCGTGTGTACTGCAAACTTTGCGTGTGACTCATCATTGCAGAAAGGCTTGAATAAACTCCACAACAAATACCAAAAATAATCCCATTGATATTTTGACTACTTCTTTCTACTTTTGTCTGTCTCAGTCACTGACTGCTGTTTATCTGATGTGATGAAGCAGGAGAAGCAGACACTCAGGTTAGAACAGTGGGCAGGAAGAATCAGCTAATTTGCATTTATAGACACAGGCAACAAAGACAGCTAAATGTCCTCTAACCGCCAAATTCACATATTCAGCACGGCATAAAAAAATCATGTGATGGGTATTTTGAGCTGAAACTTTACAGACACATTCTAGAGACATCAAAACCTTATCTTACATCTTGTAAAAGGGATAAAATAAGAGCCCTGTAATAATCACAAAATGTTTTAAACTGTATTTGTCACGATTACCAGCAATCTAATCGTCATAGTTTGCTGGAAAACATTTACTTTTACTCAGACTACAATTCTACCACCATATGAACTACAACTCCCTTCAGGTACCACACACACACACACACCTGTTCCGGTTCTCTGTTGATTACTCACACACAAAGCTGGAAGCTGCTCAAGACTGATTACATGGACCATATTGACTTTATTTTTCACGTATCAGCGGGCGCCGCCTTTGAAATTTTTTGGGCTCGACACTTCCTGTCTCATTCACTTCCATTGATTTTTAGACATTAAAAAAGCAGCTATGCTAATTGATGTTGTAATTATATTCTTCTTCTTTTATGTATAGTCATGAACAGATATGTATATATTTTCTGTCATTTATTATTCCTAGTCATTTCTCCCAAAGGCAACACTGAATCGGAAGATCTAAAGAAGAGGAATATGGTCAGTAAACAGCACACACACACACACACACACACACACACACAGATTGCTGAGTATTGTTGGCTTCACACCCCGTAACCTTACAAAGCATTTCCTGGTTTAGTCTCTCCGTGTTTTGGCCTTTGCTTTGTTTTATTGTTTATCCTGCTTGCCGCCTGTATCGACCATCTGCCTGTTACTTGACGGTGCTTCCGGATTTCACTGCATGTTCCCATTTCTGCCTGTCTTTGACCATTGCCTGTCTGACTCTGACTAAAGCCTGCATGTGAATCCTCAGTCCGTTGTCACCAAACTCCCTCGTGGTTACAGTATTACTCATTAGCTAATGTGTTAATCAAAGGGATAGTTCACCCAAAAATACTGCCAACATTACCTCACTTGCTCCAACCCTATAAATCTTTCTTTATTCTCTGAAGTACAAAGGAATATACTCTGAAGAAGGTTGGTGACCCAACAGTTTTATTTGACAGTTACATCAATTATAAACAAGAATAAAATTCAATGGGGAATAATTTTGTGCTTTGACACAATGGTTAAATTATGACAAAAGTATATGCACTTCTGGAGTACTGTCCTTTAAACGAAACATTTGTTTCACTATAAATAAAGCCATAGACGGTACAACGGTGTACAGGAACTTGAGCGCATCAGTTTATTGAACCAGACTGCTTAAGATGAATTGCACGTCCTCAAGCTGTTTATAAGTGACTCTGAGTGTGCTTGATGCTTCTCGCTGTTCTCTGTCTCTGTTTACAGCAGAAAATGATCTCAGAAAATGAATGTGATGATACAGCGTTTTGTCAAGACACACTACAACTAGCTTAACTTGTGACCGTAGGCCTAATTATTTACTCTGGTTGAAAAAAAATAAAAATGACACCAAGAAGACAGATTGTTTGTTTCTGTGACTTCTTTTTCCCTGAAACATACGAATCGCGCATAATTTACTTTTTTATTTAGACAAACATACTTATATCTATCTTTGTTGCATATCAATTTAGCACAGTTAAAACTAAAACTAAATGTTTTAGCATGATAAACATGATAGCCAAGGACAGAAGAAGAAATAAGCACAATGTCAGAACCAAACATCCTAAGGGCCCCTAAATCACCTCAGACCCAGAAATCTTTGACAATGAAAGTAATTTTAGATGCTTTAAGCTAAGAGAAAAAAGTTTGAATTGAAGTATCATTTGGAACTGTTTCAAACAGGGTTTTTTTTTTAAGTTTATGTTCAACTGCAATAAACAACAATAAAAAATCTGTTTGTTCAAATTAAATGATTAAGATAAATTGGCTCCACCAGAGTGAGCTGTGCTCCAGGCAAGTTTAATTCAAATGGTAATTCAAATGAAAATTATTTGACATCATTTTGTTCAAAATTAGTTTTGCCTTTGGGTTTCATTCGCCTAAAAAATTGGAAAAATGCAATTCAAATGAGTGGAAATATGTGTCAAAATTATATTAGATTTCACAAACAATGTATTTTGAGTCTACAAAGTTTATTTTAATTTTAGACATTCTATTGACCGTGAGTAAATCTGCTGCTCTGGGTCAACTACAAATCATTGTAACTGCTTAAGTACTTGCAAAAGTACAAAGTACAAGTATAAAATGACCTTTGAAGCAGCATCAAAACAAATGGCTTGCAGATATTAGTCTCAGTTTGCTGACACTCAAGTGACTCAAACCAACCCAGGCTCATTCTAATTACGTACCCTATATACATTTCTGGAGAGCACCAAATATATAAAAAATATATATTTTGTTATTGCGAATCTGCCAGAGGCCTCTGTGTACACTTTTTGAGATCTCAAATTTCTCTGAGTGCTATTCGCACATGCTCTTCTTGCGTAAATCCATCAGTCGACTGACTGACTGACTGACCGACTGAGTGACTAACCGACTATCCAACCGATCGACCAACCGACCGTCCAACCGATCGACCAACCGACCGATACCCCCACCCACTCCATCCCTAAACCCAACCAATAGTGTTTTTAAAATTAGTGTTTTTTTGACAAATGATGTGTGTGGTAATGGGGTGGGAAAATAATAAGCTTGTGCTTCATCCTGCTGCATTTTCGACTATGTTGAAATGTATCTTTTGTTAAAGATATTTTATGTATGATATATTTTTGTTCGAAAATAAACTAAATCCAATCAAATCAAATCAAAAGCACAGATTTTCCAGCGCCCACCCACTTACCTAAACACAATCAACAGTGTTTTCAAACACAATCAAGAAAAAGAAAAGTCCTCACCGCTGCCTGATTTTTACCACGTTTTCTGATTTTACCACATTCTCACCCAGTTATTTACTTGTTTGTTTTATTTTTTGGCTTTTGTTTTTGTTTTACATGCTTTCTGGAACCCCGCTGTCACGGTCAACTCCGATCTCTGTCCCAAATCCTCGGATGTATACGGCGAAACACTTAACAATCTGGTAACAGCGGAAAAGCTATCCACACAGAGAAAATCGGTCAGCTGGTAAGCGCGAAAAGGAATAGCGTGATACCGCCCCATAGCATTCCTTTTAAAGACAAAATGCAGCCATACAGTACGTTCCTCCTAGGCATGGGCCTGTATAAGACTCTGACGGTATGATAACCTTGGATAACAATATCACGGTTTCATGGTATGACGGTATTGTGTTTACTGCTCTAAAATATGCTCTTTTTAAACATATTTCAAAATATTTTGGGGCAGTAAACATGTCAGGCTTCTGTGCCTCGACTTCTGCGGTCTTCATTTGTTTCAAAAACACCGATTTTATTACAATTTACACCTAAAAAATCAAACAAAAAAATGAAAATAAAAAATATCACCCAAACCTTAGGAACGGTAGCAGAGTTTTCCATACCGCGGTATACCTTGAAAACGGTAATCGTCCCATGCCAAGTTCCTCCAGCTACATAATTCGCAATCTCCAGAAATGTATATAGGGATATGTTTTCAGAATGAGCCTATTTTAACTGAAACTGTACATGATCCCCTCACACTGTTTACTCACACATACACGCACACACATAATAAAAAAATAAATAAATTGTCAACCCAAGTTTGGTTAGAATATGGACAAACCCACTAATCCGGTGGTTGGATTGTCAAATTTATTTACACAAATTTGGGCTAAAAGAACCCTGTCATTTTTCAAGGTATAGTTGCAAACGTACTAATAACCCAAGGGTCTAACGTGTTACCAAACATTGCATACAGTCATTTAAAACTCCTTTTTTGCTAATTTAAAAGTAAAAAAGCATCAGAACTCACAAAACTAGAAATTCTCACATTTTTTCTAAGCAGACATTTTAATGATATATGAACCACTGGCCTAGAAATCTCCCCCACACCTGGTCACCTTTCAGTGTGGAACATTCAATATAAAGTAAATGCAGCGTTACGTCACCTATTTGATGACTCAACTTTAAAAGCAAGGCCAATGTTTGCAGCACTCTCTTTTTGACATTGACCATGATTAATTTGTTCTCCTGACTTCAGTAACACTTCTCCTGAGATGACTGAAGAGTCCACTAAAGTCTGCAGTCGCAAGAAGAGTCTTAATTACCTTGGCACTCAGACGCTTCATCCAGTGAAACTCCTTGCTGTAGGGAAGGGACACTCATTGATGGCGCCCTCTCAAATCCACCCCCCTTTTGTTGAGGGTCGGTAACAGAGGGAGGCTGATTAAAAAAAAGCGAGCAAGGTGGACAGCAACACGTTTAATGAGCCGCCTGAAGGAAAATAGCGATTTTGGCGAGGTTTAATTTTTCAAATGGGAATGCAAGGAAGCTCTTTGCTCTTCGTATCATTATGCAGAGATTGTTGAACTCTGGCCGCTTCCCCTCATTTATTAATGCTCCTCATTAAGATGTGTCGATGATGAATTCCAACCAAATTCTTCGCCATTTGCCCTTTGTGTTAAAACTCACTGCTCAGCAAATACACTTTTGCTGTGATTACTCCATATAATCGCTGAACAAATTAGTTAACAGACTGACTCTCTGAAATTATATTACAATTTGCACAAGAAATACTGCTTTCACAGAGGGTTGGCTAGACGTGGTTCAGATACAATACTGTACATACTGTTAGCTTCAAAAGTATTCTGTTAAATCAAAATTCAAATCAACAAAAAATTAGATGGATGGCGTTTCTTCTGAATACTTTATAATTACTGGATTTTGTTACAAATCAAATTAAATCTGTGTTAAAAGATCCATCTTAGCAGTGATGAAGGGCTACAGAAAAAAATCATTTAGAGAGTATGGCTGCATGATTCTGGCGAAAGCAAAAAAAACTACCTAAAATCAAGATCACAATTCTTTCATAATTATTTTAATGTAAAATACAGGTTAAAAAGAGCAGTCTATTATTATTGTTTAGTTCTCAAAAACATGATAAAAAAACAATGATAGTATTAATAACTAATAATAATTAATAATATTAATATTATTTTGTACAGACTTGGAATGGTGGAGTTGAATGGTCTTTAAATTTGTCCTGGTTGTTAAAGCACAGTATATGACTACATAAGAATACAATTATTCATAATTCTGAAGTTGAATCATTATGTTTGAGATATATGATTGCAATCTATCACTGACAACATTATTAAATGTTTTTTCACTGGTAAAATGAGACATTTGAGACATCATTATCAGATTCCCCCTTGCATTATATTCAACATTATATAGGTAGTTATACTGACACTGTTAAACATATATTTTCATCCGCAACACTCTGGGTTCGCTATGAAAGAAAAAAGCATATCAATTGCTTGTCATACTCATAACTAGGGCTGCACGATTCTGGCTAAAATGAGAATCACAATTTTTATTTTTATTTTTTTCTTAAAATCAAGATCACGATTTTGTCACGAAAATAAAGGTTAATATGAGTAGGCTATTATTTTTGTTATTTCTCAGACATATGGTAAAACAGCAACAATAATATTAGGCCTATGTGTAGGTTTATTGTTGGTTAAAATGCTAAATTTTTTATAGTCTTGGACTGGTGGACTGAACAGACTTAAACAGTCCTGGTTTATTAATCCGGGGTCGCCACAGCGGAATGAACCGCCAACTTATCCAGCATTTGTTTTACACAGCGGAGGAAACCCACGCAACCACAGGAAGAACATGCAAACTCAACACAGAAATGCCAACTGACCCAGCCGGGGCTCGAACCAGCGACCTTCTTGCTGTGAGGTGAACGTGCTACTCACTGCGCCACCATGGCGCCCGTCCTGGTTTTTATTCCACAGTAAAGCAATTACATCAGAATATAATTATTCATAATTCTGAAGTTAAATCATTGTGTTTGAGACGTTTTTTCACTGGTAAAATGAGACATTTGTTATAATCAGATTCCGCCTCATATTCAACCTTATATAGGCTAGAGTAGTTATACAGACACTGTTAAGCATCTATTTTCATCCACAACACTCTGGGTTCGCAATAAAAGAAAAAAACATATCAAATGCTTGTCATAATCATAACTCTAAAATGCAATATGATCGTTTAAATGATGTGCATGTTTTGTTTTCATTGCCGAGTGCGCTCATGTCATGGCTGCCGTCACTTTGAGAAAAAAACAAAACAGACATGCAAATCATACTTCCCGCATGGCTACCAAACGATCGCTCTGTACAGCAACCTGAATGTTATTTACAACTTTATTACCTGTTATTCACAGCCTATGCTTGTTCTTTTTACTAAAGTAAACATCATTTGTGATCGCGTGCGTCCTCTCTGTAGTAAACAAACACTGCGTTAGTTAATTATACCTTATAAATACAGCATTTGACTATTGCTTTCTGTTTCTCTCCTGAATCGTAGAGATGCTGGATTAGGATTGTGGTGGCGATCGAATCGAGATCAAGGCCTTTTTGCAATTAATTGTGCAGCCCTATTAGAGAGTTTAATGGTGCTCAAATATGGCATTATTTCATTTACACTGCAGTAACATTGCATACATGATCATGATGTTATGATATTTATGTTTAAAATAAGGTGTAATAGCAAATCATTTAAATTGTGGTGGCAAATCTTATGATCGTATCACTGAATTATTCATTCAATTGAGCATTCAGAGAAGTTTTGAGCATGAATAACTTTATACAGGATCTAGATTTAAAACTCAGCTGAATGTTTTCATTCACTTTAAAATGTGTTACACACTGCATGAAAGGTCAGTTTTTT
The DNA here is from genome assembly GCA_903798035.1 of Danio albolineatus. NCBI lineage: Eukaryota > Metazoa > Chordata > Actinopteri > Cypriniformes > Danionidae > Danio > Danio albolineatus. The sequence continues at coordinate 11,591,153 of CAIGQQ010034181.1, forward strand.
TTAAATCCACAAAAGAATCTAAATGCATGCATTAATAATAGTGAAAACATGACTGAATGCATTGCAGTCCAACTAAATTATTGTAATTTGTCGGTTTTAATATATTACAAAGATGTGGGTTAGTACACATTCATACACTACATATTTTATTGCTTGATGCAATATTGTGTCAGCGTTGGGCGATGAGGCAATGTCAGACCTAATATCAAGACAGATCCATGTAATGCCTAATATCAAATGCCTGTCTAGTAGGGCTGTGCAATATGGACAAAATAATCATATTGCGATTTTTGGAACGAGTATTGCGATTGCGATTTTATTTGCAATTTTGCTGTTTTTGCTTCTTCAAACGCACTACATACAAACATTCTACATGTATTCAGCGCAAAAGAAGTGCATAGCAAAACATTTTACAATGAAATCACATAGTATTACGTTTAATAAATAAAACTAGTAAAATTGTCTTTAAAACAGACAACATAAAATAAATGAAGATGAACTAACCTCAGCTCTAGTTACAAACATACTGTACACAGAAGCACTAACTGCTTGGTAAACAAAACTGTAATAAATTGTTTTAAAAACTGACAACATGAAAAGATAAAGATTAACTAACCTCAAATCCAGTCATGACAATAAATAAAAACTAATGTAAATCAAAACCACCTATTAGGTTCTCCTGCTAAACTTCATCATGTGCTGAGTGAGCTCTGATTGCAGCTCTGATTTTCTCCCGCTCAGCTTAGCTGTAACTGCCAGTGTGCTGCGTCAGCTCAGTTAACATATTAAAATCATGCGCACAAGAACGTGAACAAAAATCGAAATAAATTAATACATAAAATTGCAGCCTTTGCGATTTAGAAAATGCATGTGCTTAAATCGAGGTTTTTTTTGCGATTACGATTAATTGCACAGCCCTACTGTCTAGAAAAGATTACTTACCCTAACTATTCTAACTACACATTAAACTATATTATTGTAACTATACATAAAATGCTGTAAATGTGTGAGTTTCTCCTTATTGTGGATCGTCTAGTGATGTTTCAATCATTCAGCTGTAACAAAAGTCTTCTCTGTACTGTACTCCCTCACACCAATGTGGATTGGGAATATGGATTTTTGCTCCTTTGTATGAACTCTAAGATGGACCTTTAGCTCTGAAGCACTCAAAAGTCTAATAATTATTTTGTCACATATTGTTTTTAACCACTATTTATTATTTTAAAAAAGTTTAAAGTTTTAAAGAAATAAACACAGAATAAGAGCGGACAAAAGTATTATTGCTTCCGACTATACACTTAAAATAAAGGAATTAAAACATAAAATATCAAATAAATGAATGAACAAACAAACAAATAACATTACTGGGTGACAACTGAGTGGTAAATTTATGCAAAAGACCAAAAGAAGTGACTCCAAAACTGCTGAGAACTTTTCCATGAGTCTCTCCATCTGAATAACAGAAATCATGTCTGCAATGGAAGTATGTGATTTCTGATGCAGCCTGTGTGTTGCTTGGAGAGGAGCAACAGTACATTTTCTACCTAGTGTTTTGCTAGCCATGCCACGTATACTGTGGAAGTGCCTCAGATGAAATGAAAACAGCACAAACAAGTCAAATTTGAGCAATTTCCATTTGAGATCTTAACCCTGTATTCTTTTTGGGTTTATGACAAACACAGTGTCAGATCATGCGATTTTGTCTCTATAAAATCTTGTCGTGTTGCGGGTACCAAATATGCCAGACTACACACTTCTGATCAATCATCACATAATGTCAATGACTCCCATTCTGGTCATGAAGAAGCCGCATAAATTACAAATGCCTCTGTAATTGTCTATTGACTATTAAAAGAATAGATAAGTAAGTAGATTAGTGATGTGGTAGTTATGGGGCCGACGAAGTGGTTTCCAAGCTGCGTACGCCGTAAGTTATTTCAGTATGTTGATGTACTTCCAACTGAAAAGGAACATGAGTAGGGGGAGTTCTTTTTTCACATCATTCCAAAACTAATGGAAATAGGGGCACGGTTAAGAATGTTCTGGCCGTCAAACATCATCAGAGAAGGACCGCCACTCCTAACGTGAAACCAAATGGTCAGGCTGTGATTGAGGATGATGAAAACAAATATTTATATCAATGGATTCATTTGCACAGATTAATTGTTCACCTAACGCTGTGTCCTAACTACACACGACGTGACAATATAACAGTGACAAGCAATTGGTTTGTCTGTACCAAACGCGACACAACACAACCCAAACATTTAAATATCAGCCGATGCACTCACAACAAAATTATCCAATTAATACTAGTCCTGTCACAATAATCCATATGTCGACTTATCGCACAATACATGGACATGACCTCAATGATTTTTGGTGATGCAATATATATCGCCCATACATAAAAAACGACTCTTACAGCATTTTCGCTGATTGCACAACCTCTCTATCTCTTTTGGAGGTGTTGGTGTCGGTATGGTTAAAAATACACTATAGTATTTACCATAAATTACTAAAGTATATTCTCATGTGGGTGCCCGACAACTGAAAATAGATCTGGTAGCAGATATCGCAGCCTCTTTTACTTTTTACCTTGCATTTTTTTTGTTAATGTTTATTATTATTTATTTGTTTAGGATATACGTTTTCACATTCTGATTCCATTGCCTAATTGTTAAACTGTTAAAATGACTACAATTCAATTAAATATTCTTTAGAATAAAATATAATGTGTTCTTTAAAAGAGTGTACTTGCATGTGATGATATTATATTGTCATTCTGGCATTTTATAATGAGCGGCTTAAAATGGTCTTAAAATGACAATAATATCATTCATCGTGATATATTTTGGTGGAATATATCGTACAACAAAAAAATAGATATCGTGACAGGCCTAATTAATACACATTTAACCTCTTTAATATTATTAAAAGTACATAGGCTACTGAGTGACTGATGTGCTTTGCACTGAATCGCAGTTCTGAGTTACATTTTCAAACTGTCTGCTAGTTATTGAGGTTGGAGGTGAAGATTGTGTAACCTAAAAACATTTTTCGAGGCAGTCTATGTTTATTGTGACAAACACTGAGATCAAAGCTACTCAGTGATGAACTGTAATGCAAACTCGATGGACTGTGTTGTTTGCAATTGTGGTTGCTGATGCATAGCCTAATACTTATTACATACATAACCTCTGTGTGACGTGTTTCAGTTTGTGCTTGCAGGATTAAGTGCAATATTCAGATGGAATACAAATTATATATATTTTATGTGACTTTAATGATTGAGAAAAATAATTATTATTACCAATTTAACTGATAAATGACTTCATTGTCGGCAAACATTATTCAAAGTAACAAAGCAAGAAAACTTGAACTTGATTCATTGAATTACAAAATCTTAAAGAACTTTGGGGTTTTTAGCTCTTCTGTAGTAAAGATCAATGTTCAAATGGTTCAAGATATAAAGTATTCAAGAATTGGGTTACTTTAGTTTCTTTAAAGTACAGTCAACAAATTATATTCGTTCATTCGTTCGGTAATTTAAATCAAGTCTTCAAGACAAGATATAGAACTGGTTGTGCTCATCTTAAATAAACAACAAAAAAATATAATAAATATAAATATAATTTATTTTAAATATAGTTAACTTAAATATTTATTAATTTTTCCTTTTCTTTTTTCAAAATGTTCAACAATTTAGTTGTTTTAAAACATTTCAAGTAATCTACACGTAAAATAAATTTACAAATTGCTCTTTTTCTTTCTTTAATTCTCTCTTTCTCTCTCTCTTATTTAAATATTTAATTACTTGACAAAATGTGCAAGAATTGGGTTGCTTTAGCTCATCTGAGGTAAACAGAAATACAGAAGGATATTTATTTTACAAATACAGTGATTACTCGTATGATGCTTTAAGCAAGAGCCTATAGACTCTCCCAAACCCCACATAAATCTCTGAGATCCTCTGCGTTCCTCTTCAAATCAGTGAAAATATGGGCAAATATTCCAACTGTCCCTAATGATCTCGGAGGAAGAGTTTGCGTAAGTAGTTCATCTGGTTAAAAGCTCTAATCGGCAGATGAGAGCTTCAGATGTGTTGCGCGTTGAGGAGAAAGACACAAAGGTCTGAAGCCGTTCAGTGTAAATCTCCATTAAACTCATTCTCTTCTTCCTCCTGTCTTTCTGAAAGCCCAAACCAGCCCCCTCCTTCCCTCCAGTCATCCCACCATCACGTTTTCTGCTTGGTTATTGGAGCTGAACATGATTCAATCAGAGTTGCTGATGAAGAAAACATTTTTTATTGAAACAGGGAAAGTGGAAACAAAGGAACGCAACGAGTGAAAAAGGTGCATCTGGAAAACAATAGAGCAGATTTTTACCAAGGGATGCTGCTGTCGGAGACCAGTGGGGTTTCAGAGTTTATTTTATATTAAATCTGTGCGTGAAAGGACCCTGTGTGTTCCCAGTTTACAATATAAAGCCTCTCTTGCATTGACTCCATCTTGTTTTTATCATTTATGTCAAAGTCAGAGTCGGTTTTATTGTCATTTCTTTCTTTTTGTAGGGCAGAGAGAAAGAACTAAACATAGTTTCCCAGGTAACCTTGGTGGAAACGTCCAGGTTTTAGAAATTGCAGTGACAGAATAACACAATGCCACAGACAATAGACACATAGAGAAAAAACATATATATTATGTGCACTAGCACGTGCTTCATCCTGTAACAGTGACAAAACAAACACATAAAGGGTTTGTTTTAAATATTAGACTTAATTTTTAGAGGAGAAAAAAAAAGGTTTTGCTTGATGACTGTAGAAGTCATGTAGGGTTACACTGACGTGACTCTGTTTTTCAAACAGTGGTATTGTGAAGAACGATCAGACATGTTGTATGAGTGGCAGTTCATCTGAACTCGTCTTCCTTTTTTCAGATGTATTGTATATATAGCAGTGACGTGCGGTGAGGTTTGTGGCTGGCGAGGCACTGACTTCTTTGTACTATGCAACCAATGTATTTGCCAACTACCGTTTGTATCATATCAGCTTTCTTTCTAATACACATGGCAGGTACATATTGGGCCAAGGAAGAATGTAAAATGTACAGCAGTTCAGTAAGCCTCCCAAAAAACACATACCTGTCAACATTGGGATGTGAATATAAGGGATTTTCCTCGCTGTATAACTTACACATTATGAATAAAGAACAGTGAATGAATCTCATTTATAATGATTTTTTGTTTGATTACATTAAATAACAGAGGTGTCACTGTTATAAATAAAAGAAGTTTACATATATCGTTATAATGAAAGCATTCGATTGCGTTCCTAACGTTTTATGCTCATTTAGGACAAAATTAGTTGTGTTTGAAAAAAAAAACCCATCAAGATCGACATCTTTAGATGTTATTATTATTAATTATGTGTATATGTCTGTTCAAACACGCACCCAAAACCCAGTATCTATCCACTTTCGCTGTGCTTCTAATCGAGTGTACAGAATCCGTTTGGGAAACAGCGTCTGTTTATCACTACGGACGCGTCAGCTGAAAGTTACGCACCACTTATGGCTGTTTTGAGGATTGTATAGGAGGAGCGACGGCACCTGTAATGAAAAGGAAAGGGAATCCCACCGTTTTTTTGTTTATTTCAGAATGTTTCACGCCTAAATAAAACAAAAGCACAGATTCCAACAGAATTAAGAGCAAGGGCGGCCCCTGGTGGTTCGGCGGTATGGGTTGCGTATAGGGAGGATCAGCTCTTTAAAGGGCACCTTTGATGAAAAATCTACTTTTTAAGCTGTTTGGACAGTCATATGTGAAGTTATAGTGTATAGAGGGTCATTTTGGGGTGATATAAACACACCCAGTCCTTTTTTTTCAATTTAACAACATAAAAACGGTGGACCAATTGGAGCGGTTTTGAGATCGACCGCAACCTTACGTAGGAGTGCGGTCCCTCCGCCCACCCATATTGATTGACAGGCGCGCGATACCATATTTGCATAAGTTTGTTGTTTAACGTCCGCCATTTTCTTGGTGTGAGTCGAAGCGATGCCACCAAAGGAACACCCTTGCGCTGTTTTTGGATGCAAGGCTCAACACAAGAGCCTTCATCGTCTTCCTGAAAATGAGCAACAGAGGCTTAAGGGCGTACTCAATTGCGCTGAATCAGGCTCAGGCACGGTACAGTTGGCCGGCCCTGGCCCGGCTGGAAGAGCCCGGTTCACTTGGGCTTTGGTGCGGTACGCTTGTAGTGATAGTGCTAAGCGCGCCCGAGCCCCAAACTGAAGAGGAGACGTGACTTTTGGGAACTGTTTCATATGGATTTATTAATCATTCTTACTGTTTAATGAACGCACACTGTCATAAATTATTAAACCTTCTAATTCCTGCAGCATGAGGACTTTATGATTGTTTATAAGTGTCAGCAGTGGCTGATCTGTTCGGCAGAATATTGACTGTGTGTCACTTCATATCAAACCACTAAAACGATATAATCATAACAAGAAATCTCACTGAAATCTCCGAGAGCGCTTGTCTTAGACTGAACAGCGCATCAGATGACATAAACGTGCTCAGGCTCGAATGCAATAAGACTGCGGGCCGTCCGGGGAGACGGAAGGGGAGACTAGCGTGCTTTTGCCCGGTTAAAGGCAACTGTACATAGTGTGAGTACGCCCTTAAGTGGCTGAGTTTTATCTTTAACGACCAGGCGGCTGAAAACGTACCTAAACTGTCGTATGTTTGCGCTAACCATTTTAATGCGGGACAATTCCACTCGGGATTCGCGAGTAAATTGATTTTGAAAAATGGATCAGTTCCAACAATCCGCGATCCCTTTTGCATATAAATCACACTAATGCATTGTTTATCTTAGTGGATATCTTTATGTCTTGTCTGTATTTGTTTGTAGAACTCTGATTTGCCGAACTTTATCAAACGCATTACAGATGATGCATGCATCATTACATAGCGGCTGTAAAACTGTACAAAGACATAAATGATTTTGTAACTACAACTCTGACACATTCTGGCTCATTTGGATTATTGATTCCTCAACAGTGGTCTCTGCTTGTTCTGTGTCTGAGTCTGGGTCGTACACGTACGGCTGAATGCTTCTCTCTGTCTGCCTGTGTTGCCGTACACAAAGCAGGGGTGCTCTTGGCTCCGCCCCCTTGTTAAGATTGGCGGGAAGTCGAAACTAATTTGCATGTGAAGCAACACACCCCTAAAACAGCGACCTATGTACACGCGCCCAAAATGACACTTTTTAACACATTATAATAAAACAATCTTAATTGTGTTTTGATCTAAACCTAGACTGGCACACTCAGAACAACCATAGTAGTGATATAAAATCTTAAAAAAGGGTTAATGTATGTGCCCTTTAATGTTTATTGACACCTGTCGGAGAACGACTGAAAATACGGGAGAAATACGGGAAAATACCATTACGGGATGATATCGGGATAGAACTGTAAAATACGGGAGAATCCCGGGAAATACGGGAGTGTTGACAGGTATGAAAACACCAAGGTGGATGCTACATACTGTACAGCCTATAACAAGCGACACAGCACCACGGCGGATGCTCTCTCTCTCTCTCTCTCTCTCTCTCTCTCTCTCTCACGCGTGCGCGCACACATATATACACAAACAAACAATCACACACACACACACACACACCTACACACACACACACACACACACACACACGATTGGCACACTGGTCTTACCTTTACTTGTAAATGAAGTCTTGAATGACTTGAATTACTTTGAAATGATCAGTTATGTTCTGCCCCGTTCATTGAAGCGAGACCTTTATCTCCAGAACTTATTTCAATTTTTGAGCTGTATAACCTCCGCCATTTTTGCAGTCAGTCAGAGCAAATCATAAAATAACGGAGGCTGCGTTCGAAACCGCATACTAATGACTCAATTTCAAAAAGTACTTACTTAACAAGGACTAAAAGAGTAGGTACTCAACAGCCAAATCTCGTTAGAACGCGATCGTACGTCATCCGCCATGTTTACGTTATCACGTGACTGACGTTACAAGCGCAACAACTTTAAGGTTTGACGAATCTTAATAAAAATCATTATTTTTATCTTTAAATCCATAACATGAATTTGTCGTTGTTTTTATGCTTTTTATAACAATTTTCATCCACAAGTAACCTGCTTAATCTCGTTTCATTTTCTGTCTTGTTTGACTATTCAATGCAATATTTAACCTTGTCATTGTGCGTTTTTGTGCATAATCTCAAATAAGAAACCCATTACATGTATGTAGTATTTGTTAAGTGTAAAATATACCGCCATGTTTTCTTGAGCCTGTATGACATTATAAGTTCTTCTTTAATTATTATTATTATTAATAATAACAATCCTGTAATAATAATATAAATAACAAAGGCTGAAGCACCTTATAGCATCAGTAACGTGACAACTCTACCTTAATTTTGTGAAAACAAATGAATGAATGAATACTTTATTATTCTATTACATTATAATGTATTTTCTCAATACTGGGTTACAGCCGGAAGGGCATCCACTGCGTAAACATATGATTGAATAGTTGGCGGTTCATTTCACCTCTGTAATAGAAACTAAGCCGAATGAAAATGAATGAATGAATATTTTATTACATATTTTCACAGACATAGTATTAGTATTATTTTAAGTCAGTCTTGTTCTTTTGTTGTCACGTTTTAGATTAAATGTTTATTTTATACAATGGCTGAGGTGCCATAGAAAACCCCTAACAAACATCAAGATGACAACACACATTCTCACAACATATATACATACAAAAACATCCTGAAAATAGTGCAGACCAAAACGAAAATGTGGTTAATTTTATTATTAGAGTAAAATATACATCTATTATTAAGAATCTGCAGTCAAATGTATGTTGAAGAAAGGTTTTGCAGTTTTACAAAAATATAGGCTATATAGGCACATATTTTCACAAAAATAAATTGATATTAATAAGATTACTTTAAAATATAAAGCTGATAAATAAATACATAAATAAATAAAGATAACTTTTAAATATGAAAGCTGATAAAACTAACATTCAGTAAATTGTTGGTACTTTACAATGTGCGCTTTAAACTACGTGGCCTATATGGCTCTCAGGCCTCCCACATTATGACCCAACATTTCCATAAGAAGAAAGGTGTACTTTTGTCCCCTAACAGATGCCTTGGACTGATCAAGTGAAGCATAAAGCATTTTCTCCCCCAGATGTATCAGATGTCTAAATTATAATAAGGTCCATTCATCAAACAAACGGCAAACATCAAAAAAACAGAGGGAATATGGTCCACTCCTACAGCTACTATTACGACTGACCTTCATTACCTCGCCAACTTTCTCTCTTCAACTGATAATAGCCATAAGCTAATTATACTAAACTTCCAAATAAAAAAAAAAACATCATTACTGCCGGCCGCTGTTTTGGCCAAGTCTTAATGAAGACAATGATCAGACAGACACGAGTCTCTGCGTATCTCACATTACAAAAACACATATAAATGAAACAGTTTAAGACGTTTTCCAGGTCCTTTTCAAACGAATGTCTATAGTGTCCAAATGTGCCTTGTTCTCGATTACCACTGACAATGAGTTCAATTTGTTTTTCCGCTTGCAGACATAAATGAGAAAAGCAAGCAAACAGATATTTATTTGTTTATTTATTTATTCATTCATTTATTACTGCAATAGAATTCAGTGAAGGTCAGTACTATTTAAAAACACTGCCTTTTGTACTTTGTAGACAAAAGAAAAAAGCAAAGCGGTTTGGAATGACATGAGGGTGAATAAATGGTGACAGATTATATTAAACTAACACAACATAACCTAAACATTTTGTCACAGATGCTATTTAATTAGGTCACTTAAAAATGACGTTATCCCATTATCTTGAAATTACGTTTGTCATATTTTATGAAGAACAATTGCTGAACAAAACTGAGTTGGAAAATAAAAATATTTGGATGTTCTGCATTGATTCATGTGGAACAGATGCAATTGTAGTTTTGCTATGTTAAAACTGTAGTCAGAAAAAGAGAGAGAGAGTGAGAGAGAGAGAGAGTGTTGTTGATGGTTAAATGTAGTGTTTTCTGATCTGTTATTATTTTTATTGCTATAAATGAATGATATGACATATATCAATGCTACGATATACTTAATAATATGATATACTGAAAAATAATATGATAAACTGAATAATAATATGATATACTGAATAATAATATGATATATTGAATAATAATATATTATTTATATTTTTGATTAATAATTATATGTATATATCTTTATTTTTTACTACTAATATTTACTGTTTTATTATACACGTATGTTGTTGTTGTTGTTGTTTTTTCTTGTCTTATGTAAGCTTTGGCAATACATTTGTAATATTTGTCATGCCAATAAAGAAACAATTGAATTGAATTGAATTGAGAAAGAGAGAGAGAGAGAGAGAGAGAGAGAGAGAGAGAAAGAGAGAGAGAACTTCTTATGTAAAGAAACTACAAGATTAAATAATTTTCATACTGTTTCAATGTAAACAGCATTAACTTAACATGATTGTTCATTTTAATGATAATCACAATGATAATCACCGTTAAATCTGCTGTATTTCTGACTATATAAACTTGGAAATGTAATGTTATAAAAAAAAATAGTTTGAATCTAATATAAATTAAAACTATTTATTAAAACAATTCCCCAGAAACTGATTGTATGTCATACTAAAATACAAAAATAATAATAATAATAATAATTAATTTGTTAAATAAATAAGTTAAAACTGAAACTTTGAAAAAACTGAAATAATTCATTCAATTATCTTTGCTTTTTTATATAAAGCAAAGTAGCTAAATTACATTTACAAATTACAACATTAATGTGCAAAAACAATTGCCTTTTCAAGTTAATATAAAATGCTACATAAAATCACAATTTGTCAAAATTATTATTATATATTATCATTCATTCATTCATTTTCTTGTCGGCTTAGTCTCTTTATTAATCTGGGGTCGCCACAGCAAAATGAACCACCGACTTATCCAGCACATGTTTTAAGCAGCGGATGCCCTTTCAGCTGCACCTATCACCGGGAAACCCATACACCCTCATTCACACACGTTTACTATGGACAACTTAGCTTACCCGATTCACCTACAGCCCATGTCTTTGGACTTGTGGGGGAAACCAGAGCACATGCAGGAAACCCATGCGAACACGGGGAGAACATGCAAACTCCACACAGAAATGCCCATCCGAAGCTCGAACCAGTGACCTGATGTGACAGCGTTACCCGCTGCGCCGTCACACCGCCCTCTGTATTATATTATATTATTCATTCATTCGTTTTCTTGTTGGCTTAGTCCCTTTATTAATCTGTGGTCACCACAGTGGAATGAACCGCCAACTAATCCAGCATTTGTTTTATGCAGCGGATGCCCTTCCAGCCACAACCCATCTCGGGGAAACATCCATACATTCTCATTCACATACACTATGGACAATTTAGTTTACCCAATTCACCTATACCGCATATCTTTGGACTTGTGGGGGAAACCGGAGCACCCGGAGGAAACCCACGCAACCACGGGGAGAACATGCAAACTCCACACAGAAATGCCAACTGACCCAGCTTGAACCAGCGACCTTCTTGCTGTGAGGCGAACGTGCTACTCACTATGCCACCGTGGCACCCTATATTATGTTATATTATATTATATTATATTATATTATATTATATTATATTATATT
>CAIGQQ010034181.1:11610515-11649317 GCA_903798035.1 Danio albolineatus
GTGGAAGTGGGAAAACATCTGCAAGTACATGTTGTTGTTACACAATGCACTTACATAACTCTTGTTACAGATGTGTACTTTCCTAGAGTTGTTACCAATGTCCTGTTACACATTTGTACTTACAAATACTATTCAGTGGGTTGTTACATGAGTGTAGTCACACCAGTATTAAGTAAATTCTATGTACCAGTGTGTTAATACACTGTAGTTACATACTACTACTACATCTAATTACCATGTAAGTTCACAGGTATAAGCGACACAATATAAAGTGGGTCCAAAAATACTATGTAATTCAATTCAATTTTTTCAATTCAATTCACCTTTATTTGTATAGCGCTTTTACAATGTGGATTGTGTCAAAGCAGCTTCACATAGAAGGTTATAGTAAATTGAAAATGTCAGTTTAGTTATTAGCTAGTAAATTATTAGCTAGTATATAGCTGAGTTCAGTTCAGTTCAGTGTTGTTTAATATTCACTACTTAGAGTCCAAACACTGAAGAGTAATCCATCGATGCGCAGCTCTAGCTGCAGTCTAGTCGCTGGAGGCTGGAGAACTCGAGGCTCGTTTGTCCTTGGAGGGTCACGGGAATCCGTCTCTTGCTTGCTACTCCGCCAAGCAGCTGCTCAGGATACAGCCTGGTCCAGGGTTAAGGAGCCTTGGGATCGTCTCGTCACGGGTCTTGGATCGCATCCGTGGCGCTGCATAGTCTCTGGGGGCCTCGGGAAGAGTATCCCCAGTTGGAAAAGAGAACAAAGAAAATAATTAGCGTAAGTCAATGGTTACAGGTTTTTCTCTACAGAACATTTTTTAAATATCTTCTTTTGTGTTCAACAGAAGAAGCTAGTTTTGAAATGAGTAAACGTGAGTAAATGATGACATTTTGCATGAACTGTCCCTTTAATCTAGACTTCTATATTCTAAAGTGGGATCGTATTTTTTATTTCCTATGGAAGTCAATGGTTGCGGGTTTTCATCTTTGTTTAAAATATCTTCTTTTGTGTTCAACAGAATAAAGCAACTCCTTAAGGTTAAACCACTTGATGCAATTTCATGTTGTTTATAACGAACTTAATTATCCTCTAAGTACACGTGAAAACCTCCACAAATATTTAGTTAAAGCTGCAGCCAGGTTCATATCAGGCTGCCTTTGCTGAAGGTCTAAAGTCAGAGAGCAGAGCTGGAGCGCGTTATCTTGGCATCTACTTGTCGCTCATGTGACTCACCCAAACAGCTAATTAGAGGCAGCCAAGCTTGCTCTGTTACCAGGCAACAGCACCAGGGGGCATTGGTGAGATTAGCGAGTTGGCGAGTGCCAGGCTCTGGATGGGCTGATCAGGCTGGAGCTCCTCAGCAGGACTGTTTCTCTGAGTCACACCTGCGCGTCTCTGCAGCTGAGCACTCCTGGGGTGAGCCAGAACAAAGTCAAACACCCCCCACACCTTCTGATGGTGTTAGCGGACGAGAACAGACGCCTCTGTGCTGGAAGTACACTATACTGGGTAGGAAAAAAACAAACATTTTGGATGAACTCTTGGTCTCTGATGAAAATTGAAAGAGGGTCTTATGTGTTTGGTGTATGGTGCTCTCTCTTGTAGGGTCAGAGATAAACGTTGCCTTTATATTAATTTATTATACTTTGACCGTGGATTAACATATTATTTGAATTTATTTGTTATGAAAAAAAATGCATTTAAAATATTTGTATTTGTCAGCCCAGAGTTGATTGGTGCTGAGCAACTATAATTGCCCAGTGAAGCCTGTAAAATGCGATTATACAGTATGCCCTTAAAACTCAAGATATTGGGGAAAAACTGCACCATATGAGTTTTTTCTATGAGTTAAAAATAGGGCCAGACAGAAATTTTTCTTCAGCAATTTTCTTAATTTTTGTAAAAATCTGCTGATTTATGCTCAATGATTTTGAGATCATGAAAACCTGAAACTTGAGATTGTAAGATTTATGAAAATATGCCTGATTTAAGAGAGAGAGAGACACAAGACTGAAAAGCACCACACCCAGCTGAGAAAGGACAATGGGACCTACGCTTCACCCAAATTCTTCACACCCTTCTCTTCCTTTCATTTAAATGTGAAGCATCTCACCCGCTTTTCCCTCACACAAAATGGTCATCTCAAAGTATGAACTGTTCTATATCCATGCAAGTGACTTTATCTATCATGTTTGATATTATTTGAAATGTCTCAGTGCGACTGGTACAATGGTCTCATTCCCTCAGAAATAGCCATAACCAAATAATAAATTGATGACTTCAGGTATTTTTTACACCACTGCTAAGGGTGTGACCGGGGGTTCAGAAACCCTCACTTGTAAATGCCCTTTGTTATTCAACACACACCCCTTCTATCTATTACTTAAGGAACAGTTTTCCAGCTGGTCGGGGCGCTTCTGCATTCAGAGGTGGCCCATGGTGCTGAGTTTTTTAAACTCCACACTATGTAGATTTTGAAATTCAGGTATGCATTTTTTGATCTTGAAATTATCTTTGAGAATTAGATGTTTTGTATTGATCGTTTATGAATTGACTGAATGAATTGGCATAATACACATTTACCTGACTAATAAATTGTTATATTTGAACGTTCTTGTTACTCTGAAATTATTTACTCAGATAAGTTAAGAATGTGCTAGATTCCATGATAGACTAAATATAACACATGTTAGATGGAGATCCTAGAAATTCTAACTTATCGTCTGACTTTAATTATGTTATTTGTTGCAATCACTATGGGGGATCAGGGTTATAATGCATTGGGACGAATGTGAAACCGAAAGGTGGCGCATCTTACATGGTACTGATGGTTAACCTCTGGTTAAATATTCCAATCATATTTAAGTTGTTACATGGTTACTTCTACCACGGGGGGGCAGAGCCATAGGCTGCTGGTTGTTAATCTCTGAGTATCATTGAGATTTAACTAAGTTGTTACATAGATGATTGCAAGAATCAAATGAGATTACTATTTAAATAATGGCACCGTCTGTCTGCCTATTAAATAGTATTAATCATTAACCCCTAATCATTGATTAGACGAGTGAACTTATGATGCATTACAGCCGGCGTAAAGTGACATATATTTACAATAAATGAGTAAATAAAAGTAAAAAAGTACTATGGGGGCCAGAGTTATTGCATTAAGGTGTAGTAAGCCGACGGGCGACACACCTTATATGGTGCTGGTGGTTAACCTCTGATTAAAGATTTCCGTCATGATTAAGTTGTTACATGATTATTTCAATCATGGGGGGCTAGAGCTATAAGTTCTGGTTTTTAACCCCTGGTCATCATCTGGAATATAATTAAGTTGTTACATAGGAAAAATTAGTAGGAGTTATAAGATTATTCAAATATATACCAAAATATCTCATAAACTGCTAAATTAATAAAATAATAATAAACTATAAAATGGAGTCAGATAAAACAAGGATAAACGTATGAATTATCTAAAACCATCTTATATCAAAATTGGAGTCAGATATGAGTTGAACTTGAAGTAAATCAACATTGTGTCCTGGAAAGATAGAACATGCAAATGAGCCTTCATCCAGCAGTAGACACCGCCATTGGACTATTTGGCTGGACCTTACAAGATTGTGAAAATGAAACAAAAAATGTAATATTAGTAAGAATGCAAATCCAATTACAACCACTTTTTGATAAACAAAGCAACAAAGTATATTAATTTATTTTACTCTCTTAATTTTTTTAACCGGAATCAAATTAACCCTATGAGTCTGTTGAACTTATTTTATGTTAAACTGACTTATACGTAACTTATAAAATTAGGTTAGAGCATGATTAACTTGGTTTAATAAGTTGCAATGAACTAAAAACATATGCTATCATTACTAATAGATCATATTATGTTTTACAGTGTACTGACAAACAAATATTAAACTACTTTGCAAACTGTATTGCACATAAATCATCTAAACATGTATATAATTCAATAATATAACTGAAATCAATATAAAAACTTTATAAATATATATATATATATATATATATATATATACATATATATATATATATATATATATATATATATATATGCACATTTACAGAAA
Organism: Danio albolineatus; assembly: GCA_903798035.1. Lineage (NCBI taxonomy): Eukaryota > Metazoa > Chordata > Actinopteri > Cypriniformes > Danionidae > Danio > Danio albolineatus. The sequence continues at coordinate 11,614,608 of CAIGQQ010034181.1, forward strand.
CAAATACTTATAATGAGTTCCAAAGGTTAAAATGGGTTCAAATAAGAGTTTTCTGCATATTCCACATGTGCCTACAATCAATATGAAAAGTAACATGTTCAATATCACACAAGGGCTATTTTTATTTTGAATATAGTGCAAATGTAAGATTGATTTAATCTAAATGTAAATATATCTTAATATATATTAAACATATAATTTTTTAAATGTTGTATTTTAACAACATATATTTTCATTCATTCATTCATTTTCTTTTCGGCTTTGTCCCTTTATTCACCTCCAAATGTCCCTTTGTCCCCAGGGTCGCCACAGCGGAATGAACCGCCAACTTATCCAGCATTTGTTTTACGCAGCAGGATGCCCTTCAAGCCGCAACCCACCTCTGGGTAACACTACTGTCACATCCCCAGCTCGTCACTCCACATCTCCAGCTCATCACTCCTCATCATCCACATCTCCTCCCAGCCGTGCACAATCCCCTGCCTATTAATCTCACACCTGAAAGCACTCCCGGCTCACTATAGAGTCTCCCAGCATTCACTCCCTCACTGTCGAGTATCATCAATGGACACGACCTCCCTATCCTGCTCCTCATTCAGTCTCGGACACTCTCCTGTGCTCCCAATGACTCACCCAGCCTTCATCTAAGCTCCACTAAGGGAAGTGACTTTCATAAACTCTGGTTTATGTCCTCGTCTCACTCTCCTGCCTGGATCCCTAGCCCTATATCCTCATCCCCTCTATGCCTTCATCATCTTGTGTCTGTTCAACAGTCAGTTAAATAAAAAGACTTACTTTTGTACATTTGACTCTACCTCCTTCTTCAGATCGTGACAACTACGGACAATTAAGCTTACCCAGTTCACCTGTACCGCATATCTGTGGACTATGGAGGAAACCGGAGCACCTGGAGGAAACCCACGTGAACACGAGGAGAACATGCAAACTCCACACAGAAATTCCAACTGACCCAGCCGTGACTCAAACCAGCAACCTTCTTGCTGTGAGGCGACAGCACTACCTACTGCGCCACCGTGTCACCCACAATATTTTCTCTTTTTGTTAATTTTGCTTACAAAAATAATGTCTCTGATCAACACACAGCAGTATTTCATTTGTGAATGAATATGCATTTTGAATGAATCAAGGGAATAAAAAGTTTAGTTTGTTTTTAAAATAAAAGGAAAAAAGAAAATTATTGCCACTGTAAATGCCACAGATTAATAGTTTCCATGTATTTTCAAATTCATCTTTAATCTTGAAAGCAAAATATATTAAATTGCATTTTTGGGGGCAGTTTTGCTCATCTTTACAAGCACCGCATAGATTACAGATTTTTAAACTTTTTGATTACATTTGCATTATCTTTGACCTGAGACATTTATCACACTTATTGTTGAAGAGTGGAACTCAAAACTATTGTACAGACCATAATTAAACATTTTAAATGAAATTGTTTTGAATTACAAACTTTTCAAGTTTTCTACTTAAAAATGTTTCATTTAAAAACATCCTTTAAAATTAACAAAAATAAATAGATAAAATTAGTTTTTACTAAAGTTTAGGACCAAGAGAGACCTGATAATTCCCTAAATAGTAACATTTTTAACCATACTCTTGTGGAAATACAAAAATGAAAGAGAATACATTTCAGATTTTTTGAGAATCAGCAAATAGTCTACGAAACTACTACAGACTGATGAGTTTGATCAGGATTAATGCTAATTTCTGCAGAAAAATGTACCTCTTTGACCATGTCTGAAAATATACTGCTAATCACATATTAAAACATAAACAACACGAAATATTCAGTTGATAGAATTAATAGTAACCAAATTAGCAATGCGTTTTATTTTATTAGCAAGTGGCTATGAATGCTGAGAACATTTCTCTGCCCATATGTAGTGGTGAAGTCAGAGTAAAAATAACATCTTGTATTTGCAATTATGATCTAGCACATTAGATGATCTAAATTTGTTTGCATAGCAGTTATGTATGCACGAATGAATCATTTACGATTAGACCGGTTACATATTACAAAGAAAATAAATACTGTCAATTCTGATTTCACACATGCTTTAAAGGTTACATTAATAAGGTATAAAGAACATTGAGTGATACTAAATTTACTGAGCAGAGTACTGAATATTTCTACAATTATGGATGATTTAAATAGGTTGGATGCTTGTGAAATGAAAAACGTTTCCATAGATTGACAATATTGCACACAGGTTAATGACGGTTTTCATGTCTCATATATCCATCCATTCCAGCATAAAGTCTGATTTGATTTGTTGTTTTCATAAGGAAGCTCAAAACAAGGTTATTTTTAAAGCGCACAATAAATTAGCCTCTCTCTGTGCTAGTTATTCCCACAGCCAGAATATACATTTTATTCATTAGGACAGACTTTGAGAGAAAGTTTTTATTTTTCTTCACAAGAACAGTTATGATGATTAATCCACCAGAACCTGTGCTGCAGTTGTTTGGTGCTTTTAAGCCTTGCAGTTATTATTAATATATTGACAAAATCGTTTCATTAAATTCCATCTTTCTAAACATCCAAAATTGTCATGCGCTTGTTAGGACCAAGACGAATATCTGTAATAATAATAAATGAAACACCTCACAAACAACATAGTGATGGGGTGAAATTGCGTCTGGTGAATTAATTTTCCCCATTTGTCCACAACCCACTTAATTTTGCTAGTTAATCATGAATTTGTCCAGAAATTCTTAGCCAGCGAATGAGATGTGAATTTGTAGGAGCTTCGGACAACGCATAAAATTAACTCTCCCCATGTGTTCCCAGCCAACTGGTGAGCTACTTTACCCTTTTTCACCAACGCCGGTTTGTACTATTTTTGTATTAGTTCTAGCAATGCATGAGAAAACAGTACTGTCAAATCATAAAATTGTTGTAACTGAATGTAATATGCAAAAGGGCAATATGCATTCTAGACCGTATTTGATTGGACAAACATTTGTGTGGTGCAGGATGAGTCATCAATATTTTTGCTCCATATTTTTAAAAGAGGAAGGTATTGAAAAAGGTCATTAAACACAAAGCTACATTTTCTGAGGGGTATGTGTCAGGGGTGTAGGGTGGGGAAAGAAGCGAAGACTAAAGTGCAGGTAAAATGATGGGTTTTTATTCATTCTAAAATAAAATAAACAGCAAAGCCAAGGGGGAAAACATTACCAAAAAGGCAAAAACAAACTAGACTGGGCAGGCAAGGAAGATCAGGGCTGGACAAGGCTGGACATGACAGACGATTAACAACGACGAACTGGCACAGGACATCAAACAAGAGGGAGCTATAAGCCGAAAGAATAAACAAACAAACAGGTGAACTGAATAAACTAATATTGGGGTAACAAGGAGGGTGGGACTAGACAATAGACAGGAGAGCACATGACACAAAGAGACAACCCAAGCCATGTGCTCATGTAAAATGCAACAAGAACACACAGCCAATGAGAGAATTCATTAACCGCTTGTTCACATGAAACACAACAAAGCAGCATACACAATGTAAACACAGAGCCACGTGTTCCAATCCCAGCGCCAACTGAAACCAAAACCAACTAGACTGAGTCGCTGAGAATAGAACAGCACACTACTGACAAAACAAGCACAAACAGGAGAGCAATCGACAAAGACACAAACCTGCAGCTCACTCAAGACCATGCGTTCACAACAACGACAAGAGACACAGACCAAGAAAGGATGAGTGCCCGGCCTGAGAAAACTCAAGCCGAGCATGACATACAAGACAAGACAGGACTAGTGTTTGGACTCCACCACCAAAAAAGTGGCAGAATACTGACAGTGTGATGATAATGTTAGCATTCATTCCATTTAACTGTAGAGGAAAACTGGTTCAACTTAATTAATTTTTTTGTTTTTAAATGAATAAATTAATAGAGTTCCTATGAATAAAGGGACTATGTCGAAGGAAAATGAATGAATGAATGAATGAGTTTTAAATCTACATCCTGTGACCATTAGGTTTTAATAAGGCAAAAGACCATAGTAACTGATGATTCATCGCTGTCTACAAATTATTAACCAGACATGCTTGGTCTAATAGTTCATGACAGTGTGCGTTGCTTTGCTCTGACGTACACTTCAGCCTGTGACATTTTATACATCATCCCACCAATCCCAAATGTGCTCGAGCCCATGAACACCCACAGCAAAAATGCCAGATATGCATCATTACTGTATATGACAACAACTGCAGAATGGATATTTGAAGGCCTGATTAATAGGTCAAGCTCAGCTCAGTGACACATTGAAAAAGATTGGACTGAATAAAATGTGTGAATATATAATGAGCATGTTAAAAAAAAAAATTCATTTTCTCATCAAAACATGTTTTGTGTTATTTTCTTGTGATTAAGCTTAGTGTTTGTAACTGATTAGAAGGAATATTTTGAATTTTTGGCTAATTGTTGAGTAAGAATCGTTGAAGTTATTATTTCTGTAGAGCTGAATTTTTAAAAAAAAATTCTAGGCAATCATATACCCCAGTGTACTGTATATGACTCTTTTTTTTTTCACATGAACACAGTCGGAGTAGTTTTTATTATTTTTTTTATTCTGGCTCTTGTATGCTGGGTTGTAACAATACAGTTCTGACAATGGAGTTGAGGATCCAATGGCAGTGTCTTTATTTAAAAAGAGGATGGTCAGGCAGGCAAGGGTCAATCACAGGAGCAAACAAAATCATAAAGGGCAATCCAAAAGAGTAGTCATAAGCAGGCAAGAGATTGGTTCAGGAGGCTAACATCAAAACTCAATCAACAAGGAAAAGGTCTGGAAATGCGGTGTGGAATAAAAACAAGGCAAGGAAAATGCTTCGTAATGTTTACAGAATATCAAGACTCAGCACTGTGTGTGTAACTGCCATGATTTAATTTACTCGCTTTGCTTGCTATAATTGGAGTCACCACAGGAGGGCGATCTAGACCGATAGGATTTAAGTGACACAAGAGTAAGAGCAATTCACGTTTGTTCACAAGCTAACAGGTACAGTTCGGAAGAATGCCTTGAGCTTTTATCGCTTAATATCCCTTCGGCAAGCAGTTTTTGACAGGTGCTTTTTGGTGCTTCGGTGCTATTGGTGCTACAGTGCTACATGGTACTATGATGTCATGTGCAAAGAAGTATGTGCTATGAGATCACCAACCCGATAAAGATGAGAATTGATTCTTGTATGTAACAAAGAACAAAGACAATGAAGATTTCTGTGACGAAGTTTATTGCATCCAAGTAATTATTTTAAATGCACCCGTCAAAAACTCTATGCCTCCTTTATTGAAGCTGAAGGGCTGCTACAGTGTGTGTGCATGTGTGGTGTATATATAATCCATTAAATGAGTCTATGAGCAGCTTCAGCTGTGCGTGTTAGCAATCAGTCAGGATCAGAAACCGGTGTGTGCGGTACATGTTGGGAGTTGTAGTTCATTTAGTGGTGGATTTGAAGTTCTACAGCAATCCACAGTAGCTAGATCGCTGGTGACTGTAACGTGTGATGGTAATGGACAGTGGCCCTTTTTTAAGCTTCCAGAAGCACATAAACACAAACATCAAACTAACCCATACACCACCAGTGGCTTATCCCATGTCTTATAAAGCAAATTGAATTGTTTTTGTTACTAAAATATTTGTAATTTTTTAATTAGACTCAAGTCACTGACTTTTAATGGTTTCTCAATGCATATTCTCGACAACTTCTTGGCTGACCTCTAACTTGGCATATGATGCATGATTTATTACACATAGTGGAAACTCTGAAATGAGTATAGACGAAGAAGGATAGCTAAATGCCGGTAAAGTGGACAACAGGAAGTTAAAAGGTCAGAGGATTTTACTGTAAGGGAAGAGCTTGAGTTTTTTGCACAACCATATTTGTTTAAACCAGAGTAAATAATCATCGTCATGTTCATCATCATCATCCTAATACAATATTTGGTAAAATCCAACAATAAACTACAAAAACACATCGATCTGTTTCATAAGATATGTGTTATGGGTTCGTTTAAGATGGATTTATCTGCTTTTGGAAGTTTCAAAAGAAGAAAATCATATAGGAAGGCTTACCGGTGAGTGAATTATGGGGTCATTTTCATTCTTAATAGAATTTTTAACCTTTTTATTGGCTACAGAACAAACAAATGTTGTCCAATGACTCGCCTAATTAACCAAACTTGGCTAGTTAACCTAATTATTGTAGAGATGCCTTTAAATGGCTTAATGACAAAACAATGGTCATCGTGGCAAAAAAAATGAAAAATAGAGATTAGAAATTAGTTATTAAAACTATCATACAAATATGTGCTATAAATTACGGAAAATTGGAAAAATGATTAATTAATAATTTTGTCTTCAAGTGTATTACATAACAGTGTGTACTTAGCAGTGTGTATATAATGCAGACTAAAAAAGTCTGTGCAGTTACATGTGTGTTTGTGTATTGTAACCAAACTTGATATAGCAGCATTTTCATCACTTTTCTGGATTTATGACCCTTTAAATTTAAAATACATTTGGGTCCACACAAAAACATAAATGACCCCTACATAAACCGGTGAATCAAAAACCACTAAATCCTCATTTTGATCAGAGTTGATGCTCTGAAGTGTTGAGATGACCTGGAGAAAGGGGCTCATCCCTGTAGCTGTCTCTCTCTCTCTCTCTCTTTCCCTTTCCTCTGCCCTCTTTTGCTTTTTGAGGCTAATTAAAACGAAAAGCAGATTTATGGGTGGGCTCACTCTTGTCACTTCATGTTGGCAGCCCCACTTGTGACTTTCACCTTGAGGGATCTGTGCCTGTTAGTCACAAGTCCTCCCAGCAAATGACTCCCAACCGTTCGACAAACCACTCCAACCTGCTGCAGTGCTGTCAAGTCCTTAAAGCTGAAAAAAAAAGCCATCCCACCAGCCTACTCATCCCTGCCCTGCCCTTTATCCCTGCCTGATAAAACCCAAAACCTCAACAACAAGCACCGGCTTGCTTTCAGGCCGAGCAAGGTGAAAAATAATCAACTAATCAAGATATTAAAGTCATGTATACAGTATGTGATTAACTAAAACAAGCTTTACATCAGATTACTGACACGTAGACAGAAAAATGTAAAGTTTTATGTGGCTCTGGCTATATCTGCACTGTATAAAATACTGTAAGTAACATTTACAAACACACTGCAACTGTTAACTTACAATGCATCTGTAAATTTTACAGTATAACTGGAAACCAGATTGCCAGTAATACAGTCATTTTTACAGCATTTTATTTATAATGTGAGAAAAATGGAATATATGTCATAGTAGGTAAATCACAAGATTATTTATCATTAATTATGACACAACAGAAATACATTTTAATACAATTACATGTTAATTATGAGATACAAAAAAAGCATAAATAATGAAATTCCCTGTGATTTGATGGGCTTTAATCTCTGGTTGGGGGGGAGGTTGCTGTACTATTATAATATTTACTAGATGAAGATGTTTTTGTGTATATATGTGTACGACGTGTGCAATGTGTATATTATGTGTATGACTTCACTGCGGACCGCAAGTTAAGAATTTCATTGTACAGGGAAACTTGTGTCCTTACTGTGCACATGACAATAAACAAATTGAATTGAATTGAATTGAATTGAATTTATCATGTTTATTACACTGCAGCGTGCTATAAAACATAAAAAAAATTGACACAAACATTGTTCTGAGGCATAACAGTTTATTAATTCTTTAATCAAATGCAAACCTGACAGAAACGAAAATGGCTGAATGGAGCATACAATAGCCTGCTTATCATTCATCCACAAAATGGTGTCAAACAGTCAAAAAGAGAAGCAGAACAAATGCAGAAAACGACTAAATCTCTATCACATGGAAGGAACACAACCTGCTCAAAATGTCACAATTGTTGAGTTCTGAATCTGACTTCCCAAGTTCTGAGTTTGGAGTCATGAATTCTGATGGAGTTTTACCCCCAAATATTCTTCCACTGCACTTTCTGAAAAATCAATGTTGAGGTACATGGTGTCACCTAAGGAGTTGAGTTTTTTCAGTCCCCCAAGACAGTTGACCAGCCGTCTCTTGCTCTGGAGGAAGTCTTTGGGTGCAGGCGGTCTGGATGGATGAGACATTTCAGAGTCCTGACACGATGACTGACAGCCATAGGGAACAGATGTGAACACACTTCTCTGTCAGCGTGGCAAAAAAAATAAAAAATGTGTGTGTGAGTGTGTGTGTGAAATCTGTAGATGTTTGCATTTGTGCATTTACCCATGTGTGTGTGTGTGCGTGCAGTATGACAACCTCCTGAAATGAGGTGAAGATACGTGTGTTTGTGTGTGTGAAGGCATATTTTCGGCAGTATTCTTGGAGGCCTTTCCTCCCCTAAGATTCTCTTTTCACACTTTGCTGCACAACACATCTGCATCCAATGACCTGACTTAATGTCTCACTCAGGCAAATAAGATTGCAGAAGTGAAGAACAAAAGACCCATCACTCACAAAACGCGACGCTTTTGGCTCAGAGTCATTTGACGGTGTGTAACGGCATCCTCTGAGATCGTCTGAAAGTAATTGATTTTTTTCCTCCCGCTTTTTTCTCTCTCTCTCTCTCTCCCCCCATTTCACCCATTCTCCGTTGTCTACTAATAGAATTAAATCAGGCCAAACAGGAGAAGGGTCCTGTGGAGGTGTTGTCAAGGTGCAGTCATCAGCATGCATTAGCAGGCCCTCAGAGGCTTCTGAAAGCACGCCTCATCTACCGGCCTCCTTCAAGGGATTAACAGACAGACAGCAATAACCAGGGAGATTAACACAAAGGATGGTCACAATTAGCCGTCAAACTGTAAACATCTTATAACACAAAATGCGATTAGGGGCCTTTGCGAAACATGGAAGCCTTTACATGCTTCATTAATTGTGGATGGAGCACTTCCGAAGTTGTTTGTGTTGTTTTATTGTTAGTTATTGTTTTTCATTTTGTGTGCTGGCCTGTTTTTGAAATCCCCCAATCACCGCTAAAGCTTCAAAATGTATAGAAATTAAAAGGAGGTAGCTGTTTTGGGGAACAGTCATTGATGGATGCTTAATGCAAAATAGTTTCAGCAAGCAAAGCAAACACTAATTAAAAGGGTCAAACTTTATTTTAAGGTGTTCTTTTTACTAGGTGTTAATTTAACTACTGAGTAACTTCAATTAATTGCACTTACTACTGTATATGGTAAGGGTTGAAATGAGGGTTAGGTTTAGGGTCGCATATAATTATGCAAAAATAATTATAATTACTACAGTAAGTACACAGACCATGGGCAACAAGGACACCTTAAAGTCAGGTGTTAACGATAAAAAATGTATCATGTGGACAACATGGTTTTGAATAAGTATATATTCAACCAAGGCTCGTTCTGAAAATGTAGCGCTGTATACATTTCTGGAGAGCACCAAATACATCCCAGTAGGTACGTTTTTTACGCAAATCCACCAGAGACCGATGTGTATGCTTTATGAGGTCTCATGAGTGCCATTCGCTCCTGCTGATCTCACGTAAATCCACCAGAGGCCACTGTCGACTGAATGTTTGACTGACTGACTGACCGACTGACCGACTGACCAACCCTCCTCTTTCCTTAAATCCAACCAACAGTGTTTTCAAAAGCACAGATTGAGGCGCCCACCCCCTTCCCTAAAACCAAACCAACCGTTTTTAAAAGCAATCCAGTAAAAGAAAAGCCCTTGCCTGATTTTTACCACATTTTCAGATTTTACCACATTCTCACCCTGTTATTTACTTGTTTATTTTATTTTTTTGCCTTCTGTTTTTGTCTTACCCACTTTCTGGAACCATTATTTGCCAAACTCGAATCCCGTCATCGTGGTCAACTCCTCTCTGCGTCTCAATCCGCCAACGTACATGGCGAGGCACTGGACAAACTGGTAACAGCAGGCAAGCCGTCCATACGTAGGCAAGCAAACAGCTGCTGGCACAAAAAGGAACAGTGTCATACCACCCCGTAGTGCTCATTTTAAAGACGAAATGCAGCCATACATACTTCTGGCTATTTCAAATGTATTTCAAATGAAACTTAAAGAATATCAGAGTACTACCATCCAACAACATATGGTATTTTCACGTTAACGCATCAAACAATATAACACAATGTACTTTACACCTTTAATGTGTTACTTTTTATAAAATGTGTTTTGGCTTAAAATGCCAACAATTAAAAGCAAGCTTAAAAGTGCAAGCCAAAATCTTGTCATTATCATGTGTATTTACTATAAAAACACCATTTGGTCCATAAATATGCATGAATACTTGAGAACCAACATAAACACAACATAAACATAAACAATCTCAATGTTCAATCGTTGCAGATGGATCATCAGTTCACTTCTGAACAGTGTAAGGATTTTGACAGTCAGTGTTTCAACTTTTAAAAAATTTGGCATGTAAGCCAGGGCCAAACCATCAGCAGCAGACAGAATTAAAAATCAAGACTAACCTTTGCTGAGGAGCATGTTGTGTGGACCGAGGACTGATCTAAAGTTCCCTTGGATGAAATATGGGTCTAATTGGGCCCAATCTGGAGAAAGACTAAAATATATTGGGCCTTATACCAAAGATAACACTCAGATGACCCTTACTTCTTACTAGATTCTTAAGTGTGCAAGTATGTGCGACTGTTTAGACACCATATAACAGACCAGAAGATGAAGAGTCTCCTCAGTATGGTGACTAAAATCACAAGATGGACATAAACAATAACTAAAAGCACTACAGAATGTGATGTTTTCAGCCACATGCAGAAATTGTTTTGTATCTGTGCTGCATGAGCTTGATTTGTTGCACCAAACTGTGGACTGTGTTTAACATCATTATACATACTACTCACAACTCTTGACTAGTTTTAGAAGGACTTTTAACTCATTCTTTTAGCAGTATTTAGAACTGATGATTTTACTCTACTTCAGTTTTGACAAGTAATGATACTTTTACTTGAGTGTGATTTTACAGTGCTCCTTCCATGACTGATCATGTTACAGTAACAACATGGCAGATATAGTAAGTTCAAATTCAATGTATTACTACACACACTCATTCTATACAAAACATTATGTTTTAGAGGTTGTAAAGAAAAGAATTATTAAAGAAAACTCAAGAATGCAATTTCCAAGAATTGCCCATGACTGTTCTTGTGAATGATTTATCACCAAATATTGCATAGTACTTGCAGTAGTCTTTTTTATGGATTAATTTGAACAGACATTGCTTTGTAGTTACATTGTGTTAATCCACAATTTTGTCAATTACTTTGTATATTTTCCACCAATCAAAAGCCAATACAGTAAATGCTGAAGAAACTGTTGTTTTATTTTTATTTCTTTTTTGAGTCGGGTTTAAAGTGCGAGGTTCTGAAAACGAGACTTTTATCTTCTCTTATGTTATTTCATCAAAGGCTTATTCATCATCACCTCAGGTGATTAAAATATTTGGTTTTCTTAGAATCAATAACTGTGATCACTAAATCTTCTCATCAAATATGAAATATGTGAGAAAGCTGTAGGATTTGTTATTCAAAGAGAAACCTCAAAGAGCTCCAGCACTCATGTCTTGTGTTCATCCTTCTCATTATGTTGCACACATTTCCATCGCTGTACTTAAAACATGTTTTAGCCTCTCCTTTTTTAAAACCTGCCATGAAAGAAATATAAACAAAATCTAAATTAATCTGTTTCTGTTTTGAAACTAAACAAGCACATATTTGATTTCTGGCAAGAGAGAAAAAGAGAAAAAGTAAACCTGATTAGAAATTCATCTGAGAAATATATTAATTTATTTAATTTACTTAGAAGCTATAATCTAACTTGAACTAATCATAATTCAATCTGGTCCTTTTTTGTTTTTGTTTATCTATTCCTTCACCTCATTTTATAAACAACTTGTCAGCATTTATACAGTATCTGCCATGGTTTTCAAATACATCATGGCATACTGTCCGCCTTATTTTTTAACGCGCAATAAACTGATATCTGTACATACGTGAGACTTCAAATTCAATCACAAGAAGAATAGCTGTAAGCAGTTCGTGCTATGTTGATAATTAAGATATTGCATTTTAATAGCATAGTAATACAAATAAAGCAAGACATTTTTGTTAAACAGAATTCTTTTTTTTTCTTTCTTTCTTTTACAGAAATGTGCATTTGTACTGAAAATGTAATATTTCACCCACACAAATTTTACACCACACACATTAATAGTTTCCCTCAGGAAAAAAATGTAAGCAATATTTTAATCTAGTGGCATTTAAGCAAAGTAATACATTCTTTGTTAACAGTTTTTACTTTGTTAGCAAGGGCTCAAAATGTAACAATTTTTTAAAATTGTATCTTTTTTTCTTTTTTTTTGGCCTCTGGAGCAAATAATAACTTTTTCCTGTTTTCTGTCTATAAACATTGCAAGCCAAAAGGATTAAAAATATGTAATTATAATTATATGAGCATGAAAATCAGCTTGTTTTCTATGTATATATTGTTAAATTTGTATGTATGTGTGTGAGTGGTTGTTTTTTTTTATGTGACTGCACACTAATTAATATTGGATCCAAATGAATGTTTTTCTGATCACTGACTTATCCGAGAGTGTAATAAACTCAAAATAAATTCAGCTTAGCCATTATGAAAATGATAGACTTTTTTGCAACCCAGGCACATTCTGAAAACATACCTCTATATATATTTGTGGAGAGCACCAAATACGTCCCAGGCAGTGCTTAATTTGTGAATTGTGAGGTGCCGGAACAGATCGGGGTAACGTATCTGCCATGTTACTCGAAGATGGAGAGGTGTCGCGGACGAAAGTGAAGAGTGAGGCGGGGGGTGTGGGTGTCGCGGACGAAAGTGAAGAGGATTAGGGAGTCGCAGAAGAAAGTGAAAGTGAACAGTGGACTGGCGAGGAGGGCGGTTGAGGAGGACGATCGGTAAAATAAGGTGCCGAATCAGATTTCAGAGGTGCCAGAGGTACTTTTTTTTCAGTTTCTGTTTTCGTGAATCCACCAGAGGCCGCTGTGTACACTTTTTGAGATCTCAAATTTGTCTCACGAGTGCCATTCTTGCCTGCTCTTCTCGCGTAAATCCACCAGAGGCCGCTGTCGACTGACTGACCAATCGACTCATTCACTCTCCTCCTTCCTTAAACCCAACCGATAATGTTTTAAAAAACATGGATTAGCCCATCCTTCCACTTACCCAAATTTTCAAAATTTTTATCACGTTTTCAGATTTTACAACATTCTCGCCATGTTATTTACTTTATTTTTTGCCTTTGGTGTTTGTCCTACCCACTTTCTGGAACCGTTCTTCGACCGACTTGAACCCCATTGTCGTGGTCAACTCCTTTCTGTGTCTCAAGTGCACCGATATACGTGGCGAGCCACTGGAATACATGTAACAGCTGGAATGCCATTCATATGGAGGTAAGCGGTTAGCTGGTAAGTGCGAAATAAAACAGCGTCATACTGCCGTGTAGCCTTCATTTAAAGACAAAATGCAGCATGTACCTCTGGTCACACAACTCGCGATCTCCAGAAATGTATATAGGGCTATGTTTTCAGAATGAGGCTATGTTGCGTTTTTGTTATTTCTGTTATATTATTTATTATATTTAATTTTATTATACATTTTCTATTACTCATTATATAAAAACAAATGATGGTATTATGTAATACTTCACTGTAAAAAATAAAAAGTTGAGTTAACTTAAAATTTTAAAGTAACCAGCTACAAATAAATTTTTAGTTTATTAAGCTTCAGTGGATGTAGTTGTGCTAAATTATTTTTTTAAGTTGATTAAAAAGGCTGGTTTAAGTCAAGGATCCTTTACGGAATAATTTGGCGCAACTTCAAACACTGAAGCTTAATAAACTCAATTTTTTTTGCAGCTGGTTGCTTTAAATGTTTAAGTTAACTCAAGATATAAAGAAATCAAAATTTAAAGTCTCCTCAACTGATTTTTTTACTTTTATTGAACAGACAGTTCCAAACATGCAGTTAAATCATTTTTTGAGTAAATTCAACTCTGAGCTCAAAAATATGTCCACTTAACTTACAATTTTAAACTGAATTAACGATTTGTAAGTTGGATTTTTTACAATGTTAAAAAGAAGGATAGTAAAGAAATGTCAGATTTTTTTATTGATGGTAATCACTGCATCAAATATGTTACATTTTGTTCCAAATGTGTTCCGAACCCAATCCTGCACAGATACAAGACAGTCATACAAAATCAACTTTCCTGCCGGCTGTAAGATGTTGAAAAACTGTTCTCAACCCCCAAAAAAGTGAGTCTACCTTTATATTCCCTGTTGTTGGTGTGAATAAAAGAAAAAAAAGAAATGACATGTGTGCTATGCTAAGTCAGGATTGTGGCAGAGGTAAAAAAAAAAAAAAAAAAAACACAAGTTCTTTCATCTGACCGTTTTGAAAGAGCAGATAAAAGGACTCAATAAAAATCTCCTTGAATCTATCCCTCTCCAGCAGAATCACATTCCTGACAGATGTGTTAGCTCTTGTTATTCATCCCCTTTTTGTTTCACTCCGTTCATCCCCCTTTACAGTAGCAGAGCTACATGGCATGCGCCGGTTATTTTCAGACGTTAATATATGCATTTTAAAGACTTTGCCTTCATTTGAAGAACGCAACGGTTACCCACACCGAGATATCAGAGAAGCGTTTGAAGTGAGTGCTCTCCTGCCCGCCTTTGTGTTCTGGGTTTGTAATATGAATGAATAATGTATCAGGGATTAGAAATTCATAATGCTCTTGTTTTCACCTTCCATGAAGCCTGGCCCCCTCTCACATATCCCCGCGCTGGCCTGTGAGTAAAATCTCATTATGGCAGATTCCCTGAGGTGGGAAGGGCCAAGCCTCTGGAAACGGGCCGGACGGCACCGAGAGACTGTACGGATGATGGAAGCTGGAGGAGAAGAAAAGTTTTAATCACCTTTCACCAAAGCCACTCCGCCAGGGAAGGCAGGTTGGTGTTTCGTGTCGGGAAATTAAAAGTACTAAAAACAAACAAGCAGAGTTTGCTCCTCTCGTCTGGTGCCTGTGGTGATTAATGCTTCTACGGGGGGAAAATTCAATTCGGTAGAGCAAAAGAACTGATGACATATATGTAGGGCTTTTCACACTTGAAGAAGTTAGAGATGGATCGAGCTTTTCGTGGTTCGTATTCCTCATAAGCAGACATTTATTATATTTATACAGCTTATTAATTTCAGTAATATAATTGAAATGTAAATGTTTAGATAATTGAGGTACAATTTATAAAGTAATATTTTCTGTCTTTTAGTGGATGTATTTAACAAGAGACCTGCTGTAGATTTATTTACCAAACAAGAAATTCTGACTGGATTTTATTTGTAAACCTTAAAAAAGAATTTAAGCTTTAGTTTTTATTTTGTGTTAAATTTTAAGCTCCTACACTCTTAAAATCATTACGCATAAATCCATAGATGTATAACAAATTTCTCCACAGAAATATCAAAACAACTTAAATATAAATATACTGTAAGAAAAAAAACGTAATTTTAGGTCTAACCAGCAGTGCAATAGCATTTTTTTAAGTAAAAAATAACGACCGTTAAATTACAGAAATTTTCCGTAAAATAATATATAATTACATGTTAATATTTTACATGTTATAATTAAATATTAAATTACAGAAATTGACCAAAAATTACAAATGTAAGAAATTTTCTGTAATTTCATATCTGTTATTTTACAGTATATTTCTGTATTTAATGGCTGTTATATGTAATGACCCCAGCTACCGTAATTAAACCGCAAAATTACGGATTGTTTTTACAGTGTATATATACAATTGATCCTGTATATTTGTACATTGCCGTTTCACACTGTACAATCCAAAACTCTGAGTTAAGATCCTTATTTAAATATTTGTGCTTCCAATTTCATTAAAGGAACACAACCTGTGTACAGTATGTTAAAGCTCCAGTATTGTGCGTACTAAAATCACATATTGCCACAATGTAAAACCCAACAGTCAACTTTATCAAATGAAATGAGTGAAGTTAACTCAAAATTTACATAAAGTTAATTCTACTCAGGGCACCACGGTGGCCTAGTGGGTAGCACGTTCGCCTCACAGCAAGAAGGTCGCTGGTTCGAGCCTCGGCTGGGTCAGTTGGCATTTCTGTGTGGAGTTTGCATGTTCTCCCCGTGGTTGCGTGGGTTTCCTCCGGGTGCTCCGGTTTCCCCCACAAGTCCAAAGACATGCGGTACAGGTGAATTGGGTGGGCTAAATTGTCCGTAGTGTATGAGTGTGTGTGGATGTTTCCCAGAGATGGGTTGCGGCTGGAAGGGCATCCGCTGCGTAAAAAATATGCTGGATAAGTTGGCGGATCATTCCGCTGTGGCAACCCCGGATTAATAAAGGGACTAAGCCGAAAAGAAAATGAATGAATGAATAATTCTACTCATTTGAAAACAGTTTTGAACTCAGTGTTGAAGTCAATGAGTTAATTACCCTGTAAAAAGTAATTATTTACTTACAGCAAGTAAACCAATTGCCCTAAAAGCAACAAGTCAATTTTACAAAAGTAATGCAAGTAAACCCATTGCATTTTGGAACTGTTAAGTTGACTTAATTTTTATAATTATGCAAATGGTACTTTTTTAAAGTCAACTTGTCGTTTTGTACAGTGTCAGACTATTTTAGCCCGTCTGTTTTCAAATAATTCCTGTAGTCATTACAATATGACATATTTAGCGCTTTATTAAGTTTATAAAATCTACAATTGTAGCCTGTATTGAATTTAGAAGACACGCTGATTTCACGCAGATTTATTTTAGTTACTGTATTTCATTTTGCTAGATACAGAAAAGCTGGAAAAAAGCAAAGATAAAGGTGTATTCGAAAAAGTGATTAGTTTACCTTTTTTTAAAAGTAAGTACAATTAGCATAATTATAAAAATTAAATCAACAGATCCAAGTTACATATACAGTGGGTCTACTTACTTTATTTTTGTAAAGTCAACTTGTTGCTTTTAGGGCAATTGGTTTACTCGCTTTAAGTGAAGCTTAGTTATAAACTAATTTCGAGAGGAGCGCGTGCTTATGATTGACACGGCTGGCCCAGAGTCAAGCTAATGCACAATCCACCAATCAGTCGATTCCCGTATAAATAACCAAAGCATCTTACCTTAGTCATCTTCGTCTTGAAGAATCCCTCCTTCCACCCCCTCTCCTCCCTTTTCCTCTATAGGGCAGCACGGTGGCCCAGTGGCTAGCACTGTCGCCTCACAGCAAGAATGCCTCTGGCACGGGCCTCTACCCAGTCAGTCGTCATTTCTGTGCTGAGTTCATGTTCTCCACGTGCTATGGGTTTTCCCCGGGTCCTCCGGTTTCCTCCCACAGTCCAAAAACATGAGACATAAGTGAATTGACTTAAACAGACCAGCACTATACCCAATTACACCAGCAACATACCCTCATAGCAATTTATAAGCAGCAGGAGGGCGGGGGGTTCTTGAGATCTACCTGAGCTCAAACTCCCCTCTCGCCCTGCAAACGGGAGGGAGCCCCGGGCTCGAGGATCTTATGAGCTCAGGGCTCTCTCCTGGGACAGCATGCCAAACTAGCTTTATTACCAATCATCAGCTAAGTGTGAACTCTTGAAATAACTAATCACTTTACAGTGTAAATACCTCATCACTTTAACTTAAATGGAGTAAGTTCACAGTACTCATATAGATTAGTTTTTTAACTCAAATGGTTTGTAGCAATCGGTTTCCTCAAATGGTTTGAGTTACCTTAATGTATTGGGTTTTACATTGCAGCTATACCATCTTAAAGATAAGATTAGATTAGAAACGTCACTCCAATTAAAACATTTTCTATCTCCATGTGATATTTTGCCCTCAAACTATAAAACGATTGTTTATATTCAACAATTTCCCTGATTGTTTAATCATGTGAATTAGAGATACACAATTGATTGTTGCAAGAAAAACATTAGCAATCATAAAAAATGCATTTTTAAAGAGGTACCACTGTTTAAAATACCCTAATATTGAAAACACAAATGAACATCCAGTATTTTGTACCTCTTCTGCCAGAAATGAAATCCTTTTACAAACTGAGACTGTGGGGATTTTTTTACTGATGATTAGCTGGCACAAGATGGTGGCCGCAATGTCATGTCGAATGTGACTATGTCTATGACTGAGCACATGAAACAATAATGCAATGTTTCACATCATGTCCACCATCCACTTTTTTGTTAATTCTAATTCATGCTGTTAACTTCTGGCTTATTACCTGCATATTAATAAGATAGCAGTTATAAAGTATGATCTTATTATGATCTTAACTTCTACCTTATAAACTAATAATAAACAGCTACTTAGTAGTTTACTATGCTAGAAGTGTAATAGTTTGTTAATACAGTGAATTGTGACCTCAAGTGTTACCAATTTTTTCCTATAGCTCTTTAGTGAATTATGGAACATCCATTAAAGTGCAAAAGTCTGCAACTGTCAATAAACTTGCTTAAAGATTCACTAGCACTGTTTGTTATTTTTCTCCTCACCCTACACTCATCAGACTTCAAAAGCCAACTGTGTAAAAAGGTAAAAAAAAAACTAAAACAAACAGAAGACCACGAGTAACCACAAAAGCTTAAATGAGCAAGTCTATCAATAGATATACTTTAGATGTGTTTTATATATTATTTAAAAGATTGTTCAATTCAATTCAATTCACCTTTATTTGTATAGCGCTTTTACAATGTAGATTGTGTCAAAGCAGTTTCTCATAGAAGGTTATAGTAAATTGAAAATGTCAGTCTAGTTAATGTTGGAGTTCAGTTCAGTTCAGAGTTGTTTAATATTCACTACTTAGAGTCCAAACACTGAAGAGTAATCCATCGGTGCGCAGCTCTAGCTGCAGTCTAGGCGCCGGAGGCTGGAGAACTCGAGGCTCGTCTGTCCTTGGAGGGTCACAGGAATCCGTCTCATGCTTGCTACTCCGCCAAGCAGCTGCTCAGGATACAGCGAGGTCCAGGATTATGGAGCCTTGGAATCGTCTCGTCGAGGGACTTGGATCGCATCCGTGGCACTGCAAAGTCTCTGGGGGCCTCAGGATGAGTATCCCCAGGTGGAAATAGAGAACAAAGAGAATAATTAGCGTAGCTGCTGTTCATAATGTATATAAACTAGATGCCTGGAGCACATTCATGCATCATACCGCTAAATGATGTATTGAGTGTATACTTTACTAAAAAGATAGGTCTTTAATCTAGTTTTGAACTGCGAGAGTGTGTCTGAGCCTCGGACATTGTCAGGAAGGCTATTCCAGAGTTTAGAAGCCAAAAATGAGAAGGCTCGACCCCCTTTACTTGACTTTGCTATTCTGGGTACTACCAGAAGCCCTGAGTTTTTAGATCTTTTGAGATTGTTCAACCAAAAACAACTCCCCCTTCATTTGTTCCAAACCTTTTTGAGTGTTTCGAACACAAAGGATGAAATACTGGGGAAAAAATGCAGTCATTGACTCCCATATAAATTTTTTTACTACACTATATAAAATATGCATAAATTAACAGTTTTCTTTATTTTGTAATTCATGTTTTAATATGTAATATTTCCCTATTTGTTTATGCTTTTGAATTACATGGGGCCTTGATCTGTCTTCAAACATTTAACATTTAAATTTAAAAATTAAAAACAAAAGCTTGTATTAGCATTTTTAATAGTTTAAAGTGATATTTTGTCTGGGTTGGTGTTGTACATTATGCTACAAAAACCTTCTAATAAACTGCCAGTCCAGTTTTAAACATCAAAAGTTGACAGAGCAGAGATTAATTCACAGCCGTAAATGAACAGAAAACACTTGTGAACCGCAAAGGAAACTGTTAATTAAAAGATAATTTTTTACAGGTTACTATGGATGTCAATGGATGCTTTCCCCCCAATATTCATCAGTAAATGTGGTGAGTAATGGTGAAGAAAAGGGTTAGGGAATTTTGAGTATTCTTGGATTAACTAACTGTCCTTTTAACATATTCATTCATTCATTCATTTTCTTTTCGGCTTTGTCCCTTTATTAATCTGGGGTCGCCACAGCGGAATGAACCGCCAACTTATCCAGCATTTGTTTTACGCAGCAGATGCCCTTCGAACTGCAACCCATCTCTATATACACTCATTCACACTCATACACTACGGACAATTTAGCCTACCCAATTCACCTATATCACGTATTTGGACTTGTGGGGGAAACCGGATCACCCGGAGGAAACCCAGGCAACCAAGAGGTGAGCATGCAAACTCCACACAGAAATGCCAACTGACCCAGCCGAGGCTCGAACCAGCGACCTTCTTGCTGTGAGGCGAACGTGCTACTCACTACTCACTACGCCACAGCGTACATGCACACATAAGACGTTAATATTAGGTTAGATTTAGGTTGTGATGTTGAGTGACCAAAATTCAATGTCTAGCCAACAATGTCCGATAACAACATCAAATGACATCGATTTTTGGTTGATTTTAGGTTGTGTTGGAAAGTGACCAAAATGTAATGTCAAGCCAACATCTTAAACCAATGTCATATTGACGTCAAATACTGACATTTGTTAATCAGGTATGGCAACCAAGTCTGACGTTGGGTTCTGACGTCAACATGATTTTCATCTCCTCTCAAAATGCAACGCCCCCACGATGTTGGGGTCCAACGTCAATCTGACATCATGTTGACATCCTGTGTCTGCTAGGTTTCTATCATTAACTGGATGGAAATAACTGAAGAGGAGTGTGTTTTCTCATTTGACAGATGTTGTACTTCACAGCTGTTGCAGTAAAGTATACTAATACTATAGGGATTAGAAGTTTTTACTTTAATAGATGAGACAAATTTGGTTTAGAGCACAGCATGAAAAACCGGGAGAAAAATGTGCGTGATTTAATTGGAGATAAAAACAGAAGAGCAGCACGCTACTGTCTGCTGTCCTTTTCATAATAATACAGCACAAAAGAAAACAATCAGGAGGAATTAAAAAACAGCAAGTGGAACGAAGAGATTTTGTCACAGATATTCTTATGATACCAATGTCACATTAAAATGCCAAGCGTTACATTATTTTCTTTCTGTAGATAGATAAAACAGCTTGATGGAAGACACACTGTCGGATAAGGATTATTTGTAGCACAACCTTGTTATCTCAAATGATTTGTTATTATTTGTTAGTGGATGTTTCCTAATCCAAAAGTGCCACCAATACTGTAATTTCGAACAGAAGGCATTATTTTGTGAGCAAATTCTAGTCATTTCAATAGAAATACTGTGCAAATGTACACAATTTGTGGTTTCATTTAAAAGCAAAAAACGTCTCCAAACTAATTTTGTGTCCTTTTGTGTTCTCATTCCATTTGGCCATGCAGATTTGTCTGACAGAAAAGCTGCTTGGCTTTAAATTGACTTCTAAGTGAACAGTTCTTTATCTTAATGCTATTGAAAGTAGACAATGGGCTTTTTTTGTCAATGAAATGGTGACTGCACCTGCTTTCAGATCCCTCTATAAAAACAGTTTTAATTAACCCCACTTCTAAACTGTAAATGTAAAAACTTCCCCCATACCTTGGACTAAAAATGGATTTACGAATGATGATAATCCGTGGTTCAGCACAGTGTGAAAAGCCCTTGTGAGATATAAATCACTGCTGTGAACATGCAAGTGTGCTAACGACGAGCTGCACTAACAACTTAGTGATCGGTTTACAAACCAAGAAGAAACCCATGGGCAGGACTTACAAAGCATTTTCACACGTAAAAATGGAAAACATGTCTCACGGCATCTACAAAGCATTTCGCCGTAATGAAGAATGTCCACTGGGCTTTTCTTTCAGGATTGTTCATGGTTTGCTGATTAGAGGTGGAAGAGAAAGGCCTGTAGCTAATAGTCTCTGAGATCATCATTATACAACTTGCGACTTTAAAATAATATTAAAAAATGTATAACTTGGCGAGTAGTCCTTAATATAGTCCTATATACAGTCCTGAACAAATTTTGCAGTGTGGTTGTGTGTGAGAGTGTGTACAAACACTAAAGCTAGAGTCACACACAGTCTGAAGCTATTTTGTCCTTTATTTATCTGCCTAACAATATGAAAATAAAATCTTGAGTTGTGGACTTTGGGTTCAATGTTCAGCTCAGATTATCTGGTCATGTGAGATGTTTACAGACCAAATGTTGAAACACACTGCTATATGGTGCTATTGGACCCAAAGACAGAGGTGATGCCCGTCTAATGTGCCAAAAAGGGATGGCTATCAACCCAGGCTCATTGGAAACATGTACCCAGGACTAAATTATTGAGAACTGACAAATATGTACCCTGGACTATGATTTTTGTTGCCATTTTTATTTTTACAAATCCACTAGAAGGTACATTATTGACAATCTCAAAAACGTTACTGGGCCATGTTTTTTAAAACATGCCATTTCTAAAAAAAATCCACCATGTGTGGTGTATGAGGCCGATGTACTGTATGCATTTCGGTGAATATTAACGTCCTTCTTGAGCGACGTTGCGCATAATATATCAGCTTGATATCGACTGGCCCACCCACCTACTTCCCTAAACCCAACCAATAGTGTTCAAAAACAAACTAGAAGAGAAAAGCTGACCTCATGCTGCTTTTGTTTTCTCTGGTTTCTGGAACCGTCCTTCACCGGACTCGAACCTCTGTCCACTCCACCTCCTGAATCTGGTGTCGTGTGCAAACTAATCACACTGAAAAAGATGTGCATATGGAGGTAAGCAGTCAGCAGTAACACCCCATAAGGTTCCTTTTACACATAAAATGCAGCCCTATGTAGCAACAAGCACATATTTCTTGGATCTCAAAAACGCACACAAGGGAAAAACTTTCCAAATGAGCCTATGTCACAATAACATGTATTGTGGTGTGTCATGATTTTTGGAACTGTGCATATTTGTGATTTAAAGAAAAAATGCTCCTTTTTAAAACAATTTATACAATGATTTTCAATAATTACTTTTTTTTGTTTGATTGTTTGTTTATGCTAACTACAATTGCATGTGCTTGTTTAAAAAAAGTGTTTAATATAATTTAAATTGTAATTTATTACTGTGATAAAAGCTGACTCAAATTTTTGTATCAATTTGTTGTACAGTTGGCAAGCTGTATTAGATAAAAGCTTCTTCTAAAGAAAGCAAAATATAGTAAACATTCAACCCAGGCTCATTCTGAAAACTTACCTCATTTAAGGAGACCGCTAAATAAGTCCCAAGAGCTATGTTTGTTCGCATATTTTGTTACCGCAAGTCCACCAGAGGCCGCTGTGTATGCTTTTTGACATCTCAAATTTCTCTCCATTCGCACATGCTGTTCTTACATAAATCCACCAGAGGCTGCTGTCGACTGACCAAATGACTGACTGACAGAATGACTGACTGACCAAATGACTGACTGACCGATAGATTGACACACCCTACCCCTTCCCTAAATCCAACCAATTGTCTTTTCAAAAGCACCGATTGACCCGCCCACCCACTTCCCTAAACCCAACCAACAGTTTTCAAAAGCAATCCAGAAAAAGAAAAGCACTCATCTGATTTTTACCATGTTTTCAGATTTTACCACATTCTCACCCTTGTGAGGAAGAATTCTTACTTCTGTTTTTGTCTTGCCTGCTTTCTGGAACCATTCTTCACCAGACTCGAACCCCATCGTCGTGGTCAACTCCTCTCTGTGTCTCAAGTCTGACAACGTACATGGCAAGCTAACTGGACAAACTAGTAACAGCGAGAAAGCTGTCCATACGGAGGTAAGCAGTCAGCTGTTAGCGTGAAAAGGAACGCATAGCGTTCATTTTAAAAATTAAACGCAGCCATACATACTTCTAGCTACATATAAATATATATAGGGCTACGTTTTCAGAATGAGCCTGTGTTGCATTTATTTCCAAAGTAATTACTACCATAATGTACTTATAACAACCAATGGTATTTTCATGTTAACGCGTCAAGCAATATTACACAATGTAATTTACACAACCATTTGTGCTATGATTTCAGAGTGAGCCTATGTTGGAAACATTTCATTCTACAGGTATCAGTTTTGCTGTAGAAACTTTGATATATTTTTTCAGGATTCATTAAACAAAAACTACAATTGCACAAAAAAATTAAGTAAAAGTATATGACGCAGAAAATAATTCAACAAATGTTTGTCCTGAGATTCCAATCGGTTTGTTTTCTGCGTTTGCATGTTGTTGTCTCTGTTGTCGTTTCTGTTGTTGTTTTGGCAGTACTTTTAACAAGGGATTATTGTAACAAGCAAAAATTCAAAGTAAGCTTTCTTAACCACACATTTTGGTCATCTTTTGCATTTTAACTACACTGGTTTGGGAATGAGAAAAGGAAATATTTCTCTTCAGGAATACCTCTGTCTCTTCTGCGCGAACGTGCAGGGTAGAGCTAATGCTTTCTTTTGTGAGCAGAAAATCCAGCAAGGAGTGATAAGATCCTATTGGGATGAGCTGAAGAGGTGCAGGAGGCCAACAGAACGGCGGGTTACAGATGTTTAGAGGACCCACTGCAACCCTGAATCAGCAGAGAGAGGGAGAGTTATTAAATTAATAAACCTGGCACTCTCCGGATGCAGCAGGGAAGCTCTGATAAATTTACTTCATTGTTGTAGTTATTATTTTCCTAAACGACTGCTGCTAAAAACGCACTATAGGACAGAATGGAGCCACCTTGCCTTAGTGTGGGTAGGGTGAGCGCTTGTGCTTTGCAGAAGTTGCTGCTGACTTGCCCGGTTTCCGCCATCAAATCTGCAGGATGAGGGTGGTAGGTCACCATGGAAACCCAGGATATTTCATGTCTGTAAGCCACCTAGGGATCAATGAAATATTAAACTCAAAGACCATTCAGCAAACTAAGGGTATTAATAGTACTCCAACTTCTAGCCAGTGTGTTCTGTAGCAGCAATAAATTGTAGCCACACACAAAAAAAGATAGAACAGAGAAAGATACTTTATTGATCTCTGAGGGGAAACTGTGTGACTTTGTTATTCTGCTGATCATTCTGCAAGACAAAATGCGAGTATAAGTCAATGCAGTCGTTAACTTTTTAATATATGAGTCGTTGATGCTGATGTTGTGTACAAAGTGTCACGCTGAGCTTTTTCACTCACTTGAGCAACATAAAATGCCTTTCCCTTTCTATACACTGTGAGGAAGTGAAAGCTGACCATGTACAAATGCAGCAAATCATCTCAAATTAAAATGGATCGCAAATAAGGCAATCAATGCTTATTACCCTGACCGAGGAGGAAAGATTGATTAGTGTGGATCTAACTGTTGGGAGGACAGATCAACACTTAAAGGCTAAATACTAAATCTGGATAAACCAACAGAGCCTGCAGCTATAATGTTGTTATCATAAACCAATATATTGGTTTCGAGATTAATATTGTGTTGAAATTGAAATAACTTGCAAAGCACTTAAGATGGGTTATAGAGTCATTTCTTGCACTGTAAGGAAATGATTGGAAAAGGAGATGGTCATTTTGTTTCAGGACATTATCCATTAAGTTTACAGGCATTTCAATCAACTCTAAAACACTATAGAATGCACATGAGTAATTCAAACTATGAGGAAAACATTTAAATTAGTAGTTAAATTAATACAGAATTTCTTTTGTATCAACAACTGTAAAAATAAAATGAGTGTGATTTTTACAGTATAAACCCTAAAAAATTTACAGTATAACCTGGTTAATAGTATTTCTTAATATATATATTTGGTGAATAAACGTAGATTAACTTTTCTAGAATTCCCATCACACTGCGCTTTTTATGTTTTTTGTACATTATATGTTTCTTTTTAGTTATTTTCTCATCCATTATCTACATTTATGTTACATCTAATGTTAATAAATAATGTTTATTGCAATAATTTAGTGTCACGTGTGTTACTATGATGGTGTTTAATAGTTGTGTAAATGACACTGGGGTGGCTAGGTGGCTCAGTGGTTAGCACTGTTGCCTCACAGCAAGAAAGTCGCTGGTTTGGGCCAGTTGGCATTTCTGTGTGGAGTTTGCATGTTCTCTCTGTGTTCGTGTGGGTGTCATGTGGGTTCGTTCCTCACAGTCCAAAGACAAATGGTATAAGTGAATTGGATGAACTAAATTGGCAGTAGTGTATGAGAGTGTGTGTGTGAATGTGAGAGCGCATGGGTGTTTCCCAGTACTGGGTTGCAGCTGGAATTGCATACACTGATTTAAAAATAAGCCGGAATAGTTGGCGGTTTATTCTGCTGTGGTGACCCCTGATAAATAAGGGACTAAGCCGAAGGAAAATGAATGAATGAATAAATGGCACTGGGTGCCATAAACTGTTTGTGGTGACCATTTGGTTCATAATATTTACTTCTCCTTCTCATCCCCACGTTTTGGTTGTGCTTTTGTCTTTGTAGCAAAGGTACAATGTGTAGATGTTAGTACTGCAGAACATTAGTAATAAAGGTTACTGGTTTTATTAAGAAATTAGGGTGAGTAAATAATTACAACATTTTCATTTGGGGGCAAAATATCCCTTTAAAGGTGATCTGCCAGAATGCTAGCATTAGCATAATAGCTTAGACATTTTTCATCCCTCCCCTGCCGTCCAAAGCCATGCCTCCTCCGTCACCAACGCGCAAACACGCACCGAGTAGATATAACACCATATTATGTCATTCACCAGTTAGAAAACGATGACATGCATTTTGTCCATCATGGTTGTTAACAGGCCAGCAGCTGCAGAAATTATATTTCCTCAAACTGGCATTGGGGTAAAGTTGGTTTTATATTTGCACATTCGGACAAATCTATGTGGACTAAACATAATACAAAATAAAATGTCAAAAAAAGTCATCATTCCTATAGCACGTTTACAATGTAGATTTTATCAAAGCAGCTTAACATTCTGTAGATGGAGAAAAGAGCATAAAAAAAGCCATAACAGTGCTTCAAATAGTAAAAATATTCCAGCAAATCAGGCAGGCAGGAGAGTTGTGGTAAAATGCTGGTGTAGTTCTTTTTTTTTTTTTTTTTTTTAATGATTCAGTTCAGATTGATACAAATGTCACTAAATCCACCAAACAAAATTACATGAAATAAAATGATAGAATGAAAGATATTCACTGCACTCTTAGCTTACTTATTTGCAGTGCAAAAAAAATTATTTTGAAATTTCCATTATGGATTCAAGAAACACAGTATTGATCATATTTGTTGGTAACAATACATGCTACCATAGTCGTTCAACAAATGCACCCCCGAGCATGATCTTGCTGTAAAAGAGTGTCCAATGTGTCTTTACTCTCTAATCATTATTCCCATATCGTATATCTACTTTCTATAAATTAATGTTTTATAATGAAGTCATAAAACACTGCGCCACCATCATTATTATTGTTCACAATCAGATCAGGATATATCCTATACTTTTATCAAAGCAGCATTATTTCTATAGGAAATTTTATTTTTGGTCTATTTAGTTTTAAAATTCTGCCCTCGTCACTGCCTTGCCCATGTTTATTCAAGCAGCAGAATGAAATTAAATATTGTGTGTGACGAAAATGCTGGGTAAATATCAACTCCTGTCCAAAAAGCTGTATTTAAACTCCTTTTTCATTTATAGCAGTGCGTTAAAAAAAAAATACTGATTAAAAATAATTTTGATTAAATCCTGATCAGTTTCAGGTTTCCTGGACTGGAGCAAGGCATACACGTATAGCAAAAACGCAGACTAGCTTATAAAGAGGTGATTCATCATTTAAATTGAGGCCATAGATAACTAACTTGATCATGCCTCGAGAATGCGCACGCTAGAAAATATAAATGATGACATTAATAACAATAATACACACTTTTGATTTCCCAAGTGCATTTCTTATTTCTCAAAGGCAGTAGAAGTCCAGCATTTCTAATAATATTTTTTTGTTCATCTGCAGGATTAATGCACCAGGAGAAATACATAAATACAGAGGGGATTAATATTTACATTGTCTGCTGTGTTTACCTTGGTACAACCTTGACATTTCTGAGAACGTTCAAATAATCTTTATTATAAATTCATTTAACAGCGTTTTTCATGAAAGCGTACATGCTTACATAGCAGCTAACTCATAATGAAGATTTATCAAAAATGTATTATTGCGATCCTGTTTTATGTTAGATCTATGACACCCCTGCACTAACAGATAAATTGAACCTGTCCATCACGAGATCTAAAAGGACTCTGCCATTTTTATTGGCGGAACCACCAAATTGAACTTTGATTTATGATGCAGTTCAATGTAATCTCACTTATAGCGGAATATGGTTCAAATCAGCTTTTACACCCGTTTCAGTTTTCTACAAGCTGACAGTAACAAAATGGCAGCTGTTGCATTTGGGTGTTTGCGAATTTAGCATTTGTTTTTGTTATTCACAGAACAAAATGATTCAAAAATAATTCCTTGTATTTACTAAAAAAAGCTACTACAAATAAGCTAAGTAGCTTATTTGGCCTGATTTTAAACAAACAAATTAAGTTGAATATTGCTAAATTTATTTTGTTTGTTTAAATTCAACACATATAAATTGCTTGCTACAATTTTGCAGAATTAAAATTTCTTTTCTTTTCAGTCACTATGCATGAAGAATCACTAGTGCAGGGGTGGACAACCCTTTTCCTGGAGAGCCACCCTCCTGCAGATTTCAGTTGCAACCCTGATCAAACACACCTGAACCAATTAATTAGGACCTGAACAGCACTTGATAATTACAGGCAGGTGTGTTTGATATGGGTTGCAACTGAAATCTGCAGGAGGGTGGCTCTCCAGGAACAGGGTTGAGCACCCCTGCACTAGTCAATGAAAATCTTCTTTATATTGATCATGAAACTGAGTAAATAAAAAATTATATAAGTGGTGTAGTGGTTAGTGCGTTGACACATGCACTTCGGTGCTAACGGCGACCCGAGTTCGAATCCGCCTTGCGGTCCTATGCCGATCCTTCTCCTTTTTCTGCTCCCCATGCTTTCCTGTTAATTCTCTCTACTGTCCTATCTAATCAAAAAAGGTGGAAACCCCGAAAAAATAATTATAAAAAAAGCAAATAAAATTATGGTAATAAATGAAATGACTTATATACAATTATATATGTCATTAATCACTTAAGAGAAATCTGGGTAGCCAAAGCAACTCAAAAAATAAGTCCTGTTACCCATATAGAAGTATGACAAATTGCATATATGGCACACAAGTTCAGATTTGTACTTTTGATATATACAATAGATGTCAAATATGCAACATATATTTCAAAATATTGCAAAAATATACATATTTTAATACAAACACAAAACTTGAATATTTGTCATTTCAATGGCTGAAAAATATATGTAAACAGCCATTTGTTTGTTATATTTTAAAAAATATAATTGTTATATTTTAAAATATAATGCATACATATCATTTATATATGTAAAATCTGAAAAGGGCGAAAAGGTGGCTCAGGGGCACTGTCACCTCACAGCAAGAAGGTTGCTGATTTGAGTCCTGGCTGGGCCAGTTGACACTTCTGTGTGGAGTTTGCATGTTCTCCCTGTGTCCGTTTCTTCAGGATGCTGGTCTCCCTCAGTCTAAAGACATGTGGTACAGGTGAATTTAGTATACTAAATTGGCCGTAGTGTATGAGTGTGTGTGAATGGGTGTTTATGGGTGTTTTCCGGTGCTGGGTTGTGGCTGGAAGGGCATCCACTGCGTAAAACATATGCTAGAATAGTTGAAGGAAGCTGAAGGAAAATGAATGAATGAATGAATGAAAATCTGAATATGTACTTGTATGTTATATATGTAATTTGCATATTTTGCCACATATCAGATTTCAATACGGGACAGAATACTACATCATGTTTTAGAATGGTAAATACAACACAAATGATACTGAACAACTGCCTCACACCCAGCTGAGAGTTACCAGGGCCACTAGAGAGAGTAACTATTTTATTCTATTGTTTTTGCTACTGAATAAAACAAATAATTTAAATAAATGGTAAGTATCTCTCGCAATCTTGAGTTTATATATTGCAAATTCTGACTTTTTTTCTTGGGCTTTTCATGTCATAATTTGCAAGGATGTGTTTTGAGATTTGAGTGAGTTTATATTTCACAATCCACATTTGCTTTCTCAGAATTGCAATGCAAAATCTGACTTTATTTTTCTTATTTTGCAATGCTCCTTTTCCCCCTTCAGAATTATCTTCTTTTTCATAATCGAAAAAAACTCACAATGAGTCCTTTTTCTCAGGATGTCAAAATAAACTGTACAAATCAAACTCTAAACAGCTTGTTTAGTTTTAATTGTGAGACACGAATTCACAATTCTGTTAACTTGCAGTTGCAAAATAAATAGGTTTATAAACAGTGCACATACAAATGCTTAAGAGATTGTAAATAATTTGTAATAAACAAAATAATAAACATAACCAAAACACAGCATCTCTGCTGATGATGGTGTGCACTGTAAAAAAATATACATAAAAAAAGGTTTCTGTATTTTGTGATTTATGATTGTTTTCCCTTTATTTAGGGTTGTGAATTGTATTATGGGACCTTGATCTCTGCTCTCTACAGTTTAACAAAATGTCTTTTATTGACACTTTTAGTCATTTGAATAAGTAAAAAAGAAATAAGAGAGAAACTGAAAATTTACTGGCAGCTTATTTCAAGGTTTTTGTACCATAACATGCAACACCAACCCAGACAATATACCACATCAAATTATTAAAAATGCTAATAAAGGTCACTTTTTTCAAGCCTTTCAAGATTAAAAGTTGTTGGAAGACAGATCAAGGTCCCATATTTTAATTCAAATACATAAATAAATTAGGGAAAATTTTTAAAAATTAAAACATGAATAACAAAATACAGAAAACTGCTTATTTTTGGATCATTTTTATACTGTGTGCGTGGTTCAAATTTCAGAACATAAGGTTTTGGGGATAGTAATGTTTGCTCAGAAATATTTGTTCCCACAGCATCAGTCTTCTTCCTTAAAGGAGATCTGAAAGGTCAGCTGTAACATTACTGAAGCCCACACTTTCTTTCATTGATCTTTCATAAATATATGTGCAAACATACAGAAGTATTTATGTCTTTAATATAGATTAACTTAAATCTGCATGAAAAAATAAAACAAATGATCAGTATAATTACCATAAGAAAAACAACATCAAATAAAATGAAGTCAGGTACATCTTTTCACCCACACTCTCCGAAATAAAAGGTACGCGAGCTGTCACTGAGGTGGTACCTTTTCATAAGGTACACATTTGTACCTAAAGGGTACCCAAATTAGTAGCTCAAGGGTTCATATTAGTACCTTAAACATACAAAAGTGTTCCTCTTAAAATTTTAGATATACTTTTGAGGTACCAATAAGTTTAAAGAAAGTATATTTTATATACTTACCTGAGCATAGCTAGCGCCAATCGATGGGTGGAGTCTGGCGTATAAAGAGGGACGCCAGACTCCAGCTCGGGGTCAGTTTACCTGGCGAGCGAGTGTGCTGTGGCAGAGCCGTGAGCAATTTTCTGTGAGTAAGTGGATACGATATACAGTTGTTAGGTTTTTTTTTTTTTTTTTTTTTGTGTTGTATATATCCGTCGTTAGATTTTATTTATTGATTTGTTACTTTGCATTTTTTTATATATATTTGTACATTTTTGGGATTTTTTTGGACACTGTATATATATATTGTATATTTGCACTGGACTTTATCCTTCACTTTCCTGTAAATAAATACCACCTGTTTTTTACACTTGCGGGTCCGGCCATTGTGTTTGGAGGGTTTATTTGTGGTGTCAGGCCTCCCACGCCTCGTAGTGGGCCCACTCTGGGTACCCTTTAAGTACAAATGTGTACCTTTTGAAAAGGTACCACCTCAGTGACAGTGGCGTACCTTTATTTCTGAGAGTGCATAAATTCTCTTTCTTCCTGCAGTGTAAGTAGTAATTCTCAGAATAAAACTGTTTATTTCTGTCAAATATTACAGCATTGTAACATAAATGTTTGCTGATATTATCAGCGTGTTTTACAAACGTAATCAGCACAATATACAGCATTCGTAAGTAAAGGCACCAGTGGAGAACACGACTCACTTTGGTCAACAGAGCTCATTTTAATTTTACCAGCGTGTAATTAACCTACAAATGGCCTCGGGTCTCCGGAGTTCAAATCCTGATTACTATATTTTATCAAATGGCAGCGGTGCTACTCGGCTTCATGGTTTAAGCGGCGCTTTATCTCTGTGAAAGGTTGCAGTACAGTGTGATGCAATATCGTCTGTAGCCTAGTTTGTACAATATAAAGCATATTTTATTCATTCAACTCTCAGGTGACTGCAGAAACCCACTTAGAGCCTGACTCCTCGTACAAAACCATCAGAAAGAGCAAGAATGAAGATATATACCCACATGATTTCAGTGATACAATAGCCCAATGCCATGTTCAGAGCTTGATAGCACTGTTTGGGTTTGATGGGCAGCATTGGGTGGCACAGTCCCTCAGAGGGATCCTGTATTCTGGTGGCTTTTGATTGGCCACAAAAATGGGTTACACTTTCTTACTCGAGTAGGGGATATTATATAGATCTGGGCCTTAACCTATATAGAAGTATGTATAGAAAAATACATGCAAATCACATATATGGAATATCAGTTCATATTTGGATTTTACATATATAAAAACATGTCAGGTCATTTGTGTCACATATTTCAAAATGTAGCAAAAATATACCATTTACATATATTTTTTCAATCATTAAAATGACAAATAAGTACATATATGTTTACACTCACATATATGTTTACCACGTTATTAGATAAACCTGTCCAACTGCTCGTTAACACAAATTTCTAATCAGTCATTCACATGGCAGCAACTCCAATGCCTTGTTGATCCCAGAGGTCAGAGGAGAATGGCCAGACTGTTTCGAGCTGATAGAAGGGCAACAATAACTCAAATAACCACTGAGGTATGCAACTGAGGTATGCAAAAGAGCATCTCTGAACACACAATACGTCAAACCGGCAAAAGGCAGATGGGCTACACAGCCTTCCAGAGTGTTGTTGCTGACCATGTCCACCCCCTTGTGATCACAGTGTGCCCATTTTACTTCCTGCAAGATAACATGCCATGTCATAAAGCACGAATAATCTTAGGCTGGTTTCTTGAACATGATAATGAGTTAACTGTACTCAAATGGCCTCCACAATCACCATATCTCAATTTAATAGAGCTTTTTTGGGATGTGGTGGAACGAGAGATTCGCATCATGGATGTGCAGCCAACAAAACAACTGCGTGATGCCTTCATGTCAATATGGACCAAAATCTCTGAGGAATATTTCCAGTACCTTATTGAATCTCTG
This sequence comes from Danio albolineatus, assembly GCA_903798035.1. Lineage (NCBI taxonomy): Eukaryota > Metazoa > Chordata > Actinopteri > Cypriniformes > Danionidae > Danio > Danio albolineatus. Next base: position 11,648,161 of record CAIGQQ010034181.1, read on the forward strand.
CCACAAATGGATTAAGGCACTTCTGAAGGCATAAATGGGTCCAAGTCAGTACTAGTAAGATGCACCTAATAGTGGCCGGTGAGTGTATATGTTATATTCATTCATTCATTTTCTTGTCGGCTTAGTCCCTTTATTGTATATGTTATATATTATCTATAATTCTATATAATGTTCATATATGGCCAAATATCCAATTTCCTGATCCTTGAGATACAGTAGAACATCAGGTATGGTGTACAGTGTAATTAGATTTTTTTTTTTCATGGTTCTTTTCAAGAGATTTTTTTCATTAGGGTTCTTCAATCCATTTATAAAATGCCATTGAAGTTTTTTTCCTAAAATAATATTGAGGCATTGATATGTGTTTGTTATTACCAATGAAACATTCATTCATTCATATTCCTTCTGCTTAGTCCCTTTATTCATCTGGGGTTGCCACAGCGGAATGAACCGTCAACTTATCTAGCATATGTTTCAATTCAATTCATCTTTATTTGTATAGCGCTTTTACAATGTATATTGTGTCAAAGCAGCTTCACATGGATTATAGTATCACACAGCGGATGCCCTTCCAGCTGTAGCAACCCAGTACTGAAAAACATCCACACACACTAATTCACACACATAAACTACGGCCAATTTAGCTTATTCAGTTCACCTATACTGCATGTCTTTGGACTGTGGGGGAAACCGATGCACCCAGAGGAAACCCATGTTAACATGGAGAACATGCAAACTCCACACAGAAATGCCAACTGACCCAGCCAGGACTCGAAACAGTGACACCCTTTGCTGTGAAGCGACAGTTCTAACCACTAAGCCACTGTTTCGCCCCACCAATGAAACAATAACTAAACAAATTAAAATAATATCTAAATAATCCAATATACTGCCTGAAAATAAATAATATGCAGCTTGAAACTTCTGTTTCTGGATTTATGATTTATAATATGTTTAAATATGTTTTTAAGTAAAATATATTTTAACTTTTTTTGTAAACTACTGAAGATATTTCTTAATAATAAATAGGTGGCATGCTTTCAGACTCATATGCTAATTTTTACCACACAATAACAATTTTTTAACTTCAGAAGAGTTAATCAAATGTATTAATTATATATATATATATATATATATATATATATATATATATATAT
>CAIGQQ010034181.1:11649717-11677885 GCA_903798035.1 Danio albolineatus
GATCGTCACCCACCTTCGTAATTAAAAATGTAATTTCTGTGGAAAAACGTGTATCCTTTATTTAGTTTAGCCTCTTAAGGTCAAGAGCTATTTTTGGGATTTCTGCCTGGATTTTGCCTTCCCAAATTTAAAAGCTTCCCTAATCCACATGCAGAGGTGTAAATGCAAAAGTTTGGTATCATTTTAAAGAAAACACTTTGAATTTTCATAAAACACTGTTGAAAGTGATTAAAACAATTGTATATGTTGTCTGTGTTATAATAAACACCTAAAAAACAGAGGCGCTTTTTGTAATTTTTTTTGTAAACTCAAATTTGAAAGTGTACCTTTTAGGATCTGTGTGGTCTAGGTTGCTGTTTTTTAATTTTGGTGGTTCCTGCACATATCAGTAATCATAGGAAAAAAGAAAAATGTTTCTATAATAATCTATGCAAAAGTTATTGTATTCCAACTGATGAGAGGTGCTATACCATTTTTTATGTAATTTCCGCCTACCAAATTTTGAAAGCTTCCCATATCCAAATGCAGTGGTATAAATGAAAAATTCCAGTGTTATTGGACAGAAAACCCTTTGAATTTTAAGAAGAAACTGCTGAATGTAATAAATAATATTGTATATGTTCTCTGTCTCATGATGAACCACTTCAACATATGGCGCTTTTTTATTTTTTGGTCTAAAATGCTTTTTTAAAAGTGTGTAAGTGAGCCTGTGTGAGCTGTAGAAAACTCTAGAACTCTAGAACTCAGTTCTGCTTGAAACCAGCAGGTGGGAGCAAACAACAGAAAAAAGAATTTTGTTTCTATCATGTAATTTGCCAGAATTATTGCTATTCAACTAAATAGTGGAAAAATTACTTTTTGGTCATTTACATCTCCAAGTTCACCAGTTGTGAAAAGTGCAAATCCAAGACATTACAAGGCACATTACCTCCTAATTATTACTTTTACATGATGAGAGCTATAGCAACATAAGTTTCCAGTACTTTCTCACTTCAGTATTTTTTTATCTCTTCCCCATTTTAGATAATTTTCATAACATTATATCAAAGAAATCAATGACACATAAAGTTTCTTTTTTGTCATTTTATAGAACAAACTGTGCAAAAGAGAATGTATCTCAGTCCTGATTCTGTCTGATCCCATAATATCTCGGCTGAAGCAGAGACTTTCGTGATATACAAGCCGTAGATCGGTCATGTTTTCATATTTTCATTATTTTTTCAAACATAATTTGTTGTGTTTTGACCACGCCAGACATATAAAAGGATAACTTATGCACACAACCTCAAAAACAGCGGGGAAAGGACTCGTTTTGAAGCAGACAGCATAAGGTAAAAGATGACGTAGCATTTGTGGCTTTCTGTGCGATCTTGGCCTGCTTATTGATCATAAATTTATTGTTTTCACTCCTGCGTCATAAAGACACGGCGATTCCTTCGGCAACTGTTTGTTATATGAATATAATTCAGTAAAAAGAACGCTGGAATCTTATAGGCATTGGCATAAGCTTTCATTTGAGCTATGACTTGTACATGTCTGTCATATGTGTGTCATATATGAAGCATATGAAAATGAACAAAAAATATCAGCTTGGTTATCCAAAATAGTGTGTAATTAAGTGTAAATAACTTTTGTACAGTACAATAAAAACCGAAGTGATGCATATGTGCATAAAATATAGCTTCTACGCTTTCAAACGGAACCACTTATAGGGGTCTTGCGCAACCACGGACCTTTAAAAATTAAAGGGAAGTTGATGACGTCACCGGGTCCGTCGACTTTAAGAAGTTAGAGTGTGGAGCGATAGAATGTCGGTCCACAAGACAATAAACATCCGCTGTAAATGTTGGCACAGTTTTCAAAGAGGTAGTGAAGACTAGCACATCTGCCTCTGCCTCCATTGCTCCGGTTGGAAGCACGAATACGCAACTATCGCTCTACCGGACTGCGTTCGACCGTCCGTGAAAAAGGCCTATTGTAAGGCGAAGCGTGATTGGTTGGAGCGAGAACGAGCAGCGATTGGTCCGCACCACGTGACCGGTATCTGATTGGTTTAAGTAGAAGGTGGGCGGAGTCCACCTATTTGTGGATCAGTGTTCATCTTGACGTGAGAAATGTTTCAAAATCCACAAATGCACAGCGCGATCCACAAATGCACAGAGGGCTACCCACAAATACCCACAGTGATCTACAAATGCACAGAGAGCTACCCACAAATGCACACTAATCTACAAATGCACAAGACGCAATTCACATATAAATGTCAGGCAAATTTGTATTTGTGGAATAAAAAATAAATGTGTGAGTATGTTTTTTATTTGCAAGTCTAATTTCACTTACTTGTGAATGTAATTAATGTTTGTGGAACTCTAAGATTTATTTGTGGATCTCATTGTATTTATTTGTGAATATGCTTGGTATTTGTCAATCGCTTCACATTTATTTGTGGATTGTATTATATTTGTTTGGAATTACGAAACAATTCTGACTCCATATTACTGTGCTGTGGGCTTTTCGGGCTGAATGCCATGGTTTTTTTTTTTTCAAACTTATAACATAGCTTGTGTTAAATGTGCACTTGCAGATGGTTGGAGGGTTAATGCAGGCGTGGATAGATTTAAAGAGGTGCTGATGGTAAATGTGCTGTGGCAGGCTGAAGGGTTAACGGCCGACTGCTCTTTTCCAGTGGGGGGTTTCTCTCTCGCCTTTTCCCTGTAGTAAAGCAAGCTGAGCACTGGTCAGGGATGCCCACTGGCTCTCATTAAGAGATGCCAAATCATTATGGATCCCTTCCCTTCCTGCAAAGCTCCCCTAAACCTCTGGCGGCTCACGGCTGTGAGCTATCATTAGCAGATGACAAACCCCATTAGAGTGCCCCCTCTCCGGGCTGGAGTGGATCTGACAAGCCCTCTTTAGCCTTCAAGAGCTCAAAAGCACAAAAAAATGCATTCAAATTTCTTTTGGTAAATACACACATACAGAAACCCAACAACATACAGACATTTACACACGATTACATATGCAGATAGCCTGGCTAGCCCAAATTATGCACACTGGTTGTAATGTGAATTTCAATTTTTAGTTCTGTGTACAGTTTATGACCTGTCCATGTGTGCGCTTTCTTTTTTGCACTACTTATATTGTCCACAAGGAGTAAACATTTGATGTTTCACAATCTGAAAGGCAATAGAGGAGATGGAACAACAGCAAACTACTGAAGAGGGCAAAAATAACAGACACCCCATTATTTTTGTGCATGTGAACAGGGATTTAAAGTTGATGTGTAGTCATATTTGTCCCAAACTGTCATGGTACAGGTGTCATGCTCATACCTGTCAACATTGGGATGTAAAAATGATATAATGAATCTCTCATTTATTTTTTTTGTTTGATTACATTAAATAACAGAGGTGTCACTTTAAAAATGCACGCATCTAACATTATAATAAAAGCATTAGAACTTTTTATGCACATTTAGGCCTAAATTAGTTGTGTTTGAAAGAAAACTCACCAAAATCGACATCTTCAGATATTATTATTATTATTATTATTATTATTATTATTATTATTATTAATATTATTAATATTATCATTATGTGTATATATGTTTGTATATTTCGCTCCGCTTCAAAACGCGTGTACAGAATCCGTTTGGGAAACAGCATCTATTTATCCCTATGGAACACGTCAGCTGACAGTCACACACCACTACATGAAAAGTTTTGAGGATGGCATTCGAGGGGCAACGGTGCCTATAATGGAACGGAAGGGAATCTCGTTGTTTTTATTCATTCATTTTCTTTTCGGCTTAGTCCCTTTATTAATCCGGGGTCGCCACAGCGGAATGAACCGCCAACTTATCCGGCATTTGTTTTACGCAGCGGATGCCCTTCCAGCCACAACCCATCTCTGGGAAATACATTCATACATTCTCATTCACACACATACACTATGGACAATTTAGCTTACCCAATTCACCTGTACCGCATGTCTTTGGACTGTGGGGGAAACCGGAGCACCCGGAGGAAACGCAACCTTCTTGCTGTGAGGCGAACGTGCTACTCACGCGCCACCGTGGCGCCCTCGTTGTTTTTATATTTATTTCAAAGTGTTTTCATGCCTAAATAAAACGAAAGCACATAACAGATTCACATTTGAAAGCAAGGGGTATCCTCTGGTGGTTTGGCCGTAAGGGTTGCGTATGGAGAGGATCGGCTCTTGATTGCCACCCTTCAGAGAAAGATTGAAAATATGGGAAAACGTCTTTAAGGGATGATAGCGGGATAGCAGATTGTATAGCTGATATTAAAAATTGGATGACTAATAACTTCTTATTACTAAAATCAGATAAAACTGAGGTCTTGCTTATTGGTCCCAAAAATCTCACACGCAAAAACCTAGAACACTGTCTAACCCTTGATGGATTCTTAGTTCAGTCCTCATCTTCAGTCAAAAATTTGGGGGTAATTTTTTAAAGCAGCCTGTCATTTGAAGGCCAGATTTCAAGCATCTGTAAAACTGCTTTTTTTCATCTTAAAAATATTGCCAAACTTCGACACATGCTATCAATGTCTGATGCGGAAAAGCTTATTCATGTTTTTATGACGTCTCAATTAGATTACTGTAATGCATTACTTGGCGGCTGCCCTGTTGGCCTGATTAACAAACTTCAGCTAGTTCAAAATGCAGCTGCTAGAGTACTTTCTAGAACAAAGAAATATGATCATATTACTCCAGTTCTTTCAGCATTGCATTGGCTCCCTATTAAATATCGTATAAATTTTAAAATCTTACTGACTACCTACAAAGCCCTGAACGGCTTGGCTCCCCAGTATTTGCGGGAGCTCCTGATTTATTATACCCCATCACGTCTGCTAAGCTCAATTAATTCTGGACAATTGATTATTCCCAGAATATCAAAATCAACTGTAGGTGGTAAATCTTTCTCTTATCTGGCAACTAAACTCTGGAACAGCCTTCCTAGCACAGTTCGGGAAGCAGACACACTCTGTCAGTTTAAAACTAGATCAAAGACACATCTCTTTGCATTAGCATACACAAATGCTTTGGAATCCAAATCCTCTAAAGGATTGTTAGTCTGCATTATTTAGGGCAACCGGAGCCGGGAACACTTCCCAAAAGACATTATAATTTGAATGGCATCTGCGCTTATGTTAGTCTGTTTTTTATTATTCCCGAGGTTTCCATAATCCTGGACCAGACCGTATCCTGAGCAGCTGCTGTGGTGGTCATGAAGGAGTGGAGAGCATGAGACAGATCCCTGTAAGACGATCCCTGTGACAGACGAGTCCTCGCATTGTTCCCGAAGGGCCAGCCTGTTCACCAGCCGGTGACCCCACCTGTGGTCTCTCCGTGATGGAGGTCCTGCGTCTCCAGCCCCGGCGCCATAGACTGCAGCTCTGCACAAGACGTCTTGCCATAGGAGAAATGGTTGTGCCCAACTGAGCCTGGTTTCTCTCGAGGTTTTTTAATTCTTCACTTTCGCCAATTGGTGAAGTTTTTTCCTCGCCGCTGTCGCCTCTGGCTTGCATGGTTCGGGACTTGTAGGGCTGCGCATCGATGGATTACTATTCAGTGTTTGGACTCTCAGCAGTGATTATTAAACCATGCTGAAATGAACTAAACTGAACTTCAACACTGAAAACTGGACTGACTCTGTTTCAATTTTTTTTATAATGCATGTGAAGCTGCTTTGACACAATCTACATTGTAAAAGCGCTATACAAATAAAGATTAATTGAATTTAATTGAATTGATAGAACTGTAAAATACGGGAGAATCCTCAGAAAAACGGGAGGGCTAACATGTATGCATGCTTCGGTTCATGTACTCTGCCTACATCGCGATGTCCCGTTCATCAAAGACCACAGCAGTGCAACAACTTCAAGGGGCCGTTCACACAAAACACTACCACCATGTTGACATCAAATTAAACAGTGATTATGCCAACTTGCTATACTGTAAACAGAAGATCATTGTAATAAAATGCTTCTGCCTGTTCAAAATAAAGAAAAAAAAGCAAGTACTGCGGATTTGTTGCTTATTTCTGTTGTACCGAGCCATATCGAACCGTGACCCAAAACTGAAGTACATACTGAACCGTGACGTCTGGGTATCATTACACCCCTAATTTAAAGGTAACTCTACTTTAAATGAGTACAAAGACATTTCATTACTCATCAATTTTTGGAGAGAAAAGGCACAGATATTGACAAGAGTGAATCTTTTCAATGCAACTTTATCAAGTTCTTTTCTTGTGCATGCTTTCAGTGTTTACGTTTTTCTTGAGAACAAAAGTCTTGCATATAATTGGCCATATGGTTCATTTCGGGTCTCCAGTGTTCCTATTTAATTCAGAATGTAAATTGTAATCTTAAACCTATAAAATGGCCTAAAAATCTCAGTAGTTTCTCAATTTATTCACTTGTTAAGTCGTGACGTATGAAATACTGTACTGTTTTGGGTCTAAGCCGCTGCTTGAATTGATAAAATATTTGTTTATGACCACGTTTTACTCGTATCACACTTTAAAGTGAATTTTATATAAAATCATAGTGTACACAACTGTCTCTGGACTTACTAAATCACAGACACCAACATTTTAAGAATTTATTTTTAAAAAATTATCACTTTCTGGCCATCTTACATTAGGCATAGAATATATATATAGTGACTATGATTTTCAAATATAATACATCATTACATACATACATAAATATTTTTTATTACCATTTGATGAGTCTCCCCATACAGTTTGATATGGCACATGGACCTGGAAGCTGCTTCGAGTGACGTCACACTTAACAAGCAGATAGTGTCAAATTGATCAAGATATTATTTTTCAGTGCCTCAGCCATCAAAGCTAAATGACTGGGTAGATGACATGAGATTATCTACACTGAAAACAGATGGGCGCTCACATCCTTTCTGTGGCCCATGCCTCAATTAGGATTTTGAGCAGAGTGTTTTTTCAATACAACTTCTAAAACATTACCGAAAAAAGTTTCTGTCACAAGGAATTGCACAGATAATGGGAGTTGATGGCAAGTTTAATATTGTATTAATGTCATAACCATGTTAGTTTGTGTTTCTCATGTAGAACAAAGAAAAGAATTTTAGCAGGTATAAATTGCGTTGTCAGCCAGCGCCACCTATCATGCAGGCATGAATTTGTCAAAAGCAATAAATGCTTTTGCTTTTGATATAAAAGCACCAATCATCTGCAATTCACTTCACTTTAATAGCGTTGTGCTGCATGTGAAAGGGCCTCTGTTTAAAAAAGGTGAACTCTTTGAAAGGCTGCTCATTATATACAGACCTAACCAAGAACAAGCCAATACTGAACAAGATTTGGTGTATTTTCACTTTGAATTCGCAATCTTCTTTCACAATTAGACTAATTGCAAAGAATCAGCAAGTAACAAAGAATTAAAAATGAAATTTTGAAGTAGAAATATTAAAATAGATTTTTCTTGTAAAACACTCCAATCATCTTTGGATTATTTACAACAACAACAAAATCTGTTTTACAGTGAGCAGTGTAATTATAGTGGACTTTTCTGTTCTGTTGATTTTAACTTGGCACTAGCTTTCTAAAGTTGTTTTCTACAAAAGTTGGCACAGCAAATGGCACAATCATTTGGTGCAGAGTCTTTGTGCAATACATAATAAATCAATGCATGAAACTCTATCACCCATATTTTAAACCTCGTAGATCGAAAGCCTTGTTAAGCAAAGTTTGAGGTCTTTTCCACTTTTCCATTTGGGTTGCCTTTACTTCACAGTCCCACCCTGACAGCCCTCCACCCTACACCAGGTTTTAATTTGAGCCATTTGGACGGGACCAATCGCTTTCCTTCTCATTGCCCGCAAAGTCTTCCACGCCTACTAATTTAAAGGGGCCTTGATGCCTGTGGGACTTTTATATCCTTCCAGGCAGGAGTGTGCAACGCATGCCCACTTTCATGTGGAAAACTTTGCATGCGACAAAGAGACTTAGCTGCTAGTAATGTCGCCCTTATTGAACCTCAGAGAGGTTTTCAGATGGGCCCTCAGACAGCATTGGTCTGTTTGAGCCTGCTTCAATGTGCACGGCAGCTGTGTACGGCCTAACCCACAACCAATAAAGACCGTCAAGCCTTGTGTGTGCATTTTGTGGTTATGTGTGTGTGTGTGTGTGTGCACGTGTGTATTTGATGAGAGAGGGGGACTTGCAAGGCTTAATGCACAGCTGGGGTAAATTCACTCCAGGGGCAATGGCAAAGAAGGCCTGCTGTTGCCAAAGTGAAATGCATGGAGAGCCTGTGCAATGAAGTGTGCTTCCATTGTCTGGAAGTAGGGCAGTGGCACAATGAGGACTGGACCTGGGAGACCATCTCACCTTGGCTGGAGAAAGCTGTTATGCTACAGCCTGGCGATTCACACAAAGATTTTGAGAGTGTGTCTGGGAAACTATTACCTTTATGGTGTCCTGGAAACGCCTTGAGGAAAGTAATCTTATTAGCAGGCTCACTGATGTTTTTAATGTGCTGAAATACAGTACGTACGGGACAATGGACAGTCAGTGGGTCATTATCGCAAAATACACCCCGGCGCAGAGCGGATGGGTCTCATTTCTGCCTGAACAAATTCATTTTCTTACAACAAGCAGCTTATTATATGGATAATACGGATGGTTGATACATAAAACAATTAAAATACTGCAAATCAATATTTAATAGTCTTTTTTTTAAGCATCTGCTAAACAATGGTCTGTAATAACATAGAAAAATATGCCACGAATTAAAATGAATACTGCAACAATATTGAAGTAGCCTAATATTAAAAATCAAGGTTTAACAACATTTTGACATCACATTCGACAGTAAACTACTGTAAAAGAACCAAAGTACAGTTTATTAACCAGGCTTAAACCAGATACTACAGCAAAACTATTAGTACACAGCCACTTAAATCAGTGATAAAGCAAATTATTTGTATCCATTTCAGTTAATTACCAATAAAGCAGCATTTTTAGGTTATAAAATATTTATTATATTTGTTATATATATTTACAGCGCCACCTATTTGCTGACCTTGTTAAAAACCTGCAAGCTTCTTTGCATGAAATTTTGTGAAGAATTTTTGTTTTGAAATTATAGGCATTTTGGTATTTTTGCCTAGGTCCATTTATCTAAATTACCTTACACTCTCAGAAATAAATGTAGAAGAGCTGTCACTGGGGCCGTACCTTTTAAAAAGCTACATTTTGAACTTAAAAGGTCCATGAGTGTCCCTTTTCAAATTTCTAGGGACTAATATTAAGGTACGAATTTGGACCCTTTTAAGCAAAATGTACCTTTTGAAAAGTGACAGTGACAGCATTTACTTCTGAGAGAATATTATTACTATCCAAAATCCACCAATTCTTACCTTATTGCTGTCAAATTCTACCTATTTGTGTTAATTATTTATTGCAGTTGAGGTTGATTGAAAAAATAGGACTTTTTAATAATGTTAAACATTTAACAAACGGTTTGATTGGCATTCATTGCTCCAAAGGCAAAGATGTTCCAATGAGGAGATCAACCATATAAAGATTAAGTGTTATTGTCAAAGTGTGCATAACATGCAATTGATTGCACACATTGAAAACATGGCCAATTTCTTTCTTTTTTTTCCACAGACCTCTAGGGCAGGGATGTCCAAACTCAGTCCTGGAGGGCCGGTGTCCTGGAGTGTTTAGTTCCAACCCTAATCAAACACACCTGAACCAGCTAACCAAGATCTTACTAGATATACTAGAAACGTCCTGGCAGGTGCGTTGAAGCAAGTTAGAGCTAAACTCAGCAGGACTCCGGCCCTCTAGGGCAATGAGTAGGCCCACACGGAATCTGCGTGCGCAGAATTCCGCAGATTTCCACAGATTTTTAGCCCACCATTGATTCTGTTTATTTACTGGTGTAAATGTGTGTAAATTTATATTTATTCAGTTTTTAAATTAATTTCAGTAAAATTACTGACTAATATGAAAATATTCATATGATTTATTAACAATACAGTTTGTAGAGTAATATTTTCTGTCTTTTAGTGGATATTTTATATGAGAGATTTGCTTTGTTTACCAAATAAAGTGGATCTAATAGGATTCGCATTGTAAACATTTAATAAAAGTTAAAAAGGTATTACTTTTTAGTTCATATATTAAGGTTTTAGTTATGATACTCCCAAAATCATTCCGCATAAATCTGCAGATTTTTAACAAAATTTAGCAACAAATATCAGCAGATTCCGTCTGGCCCTAGCAATGAGTCAAACAGGCCTAGTAAGTTTTGCTCTGAACTGGCCTCCATTAACCTGGTCTTATATGCTCAAATAGTATTTATGCCTGTTTTCCAAAATACTCCAATGCCCTTTGGCACTTTGGAAAACCTCTCTGCATGCCAAATTTCAAACAATTGGACTAATGGTCACATTACAGCCATCAATATTTTTATTAAATTATTTATATATTTACTACTTACATATTTCTTTATTATAATACCACCATGTTGGCAATCCCTTTTAACAAAAAAAGTTATTTTTTATCTTAACCTCAGATTTAGCTCATGCATATGTATTCCGATTTCCATTCTGTTCAAGAATTAGTCAAATTGGCCCCATCCATTTCCAACATTTTCTGCCCTGTTATGAATATTCCAATCAGACTGAAAAGTAGAGTAGATCATAAAGAGGGTTTTTATCAGGAAAAAAATCTAAATATCAGATTATTTGTTGTGATCAAGAGATTTTAAAGCCTTTTTTGGTTTAAAAAATATTTTGGTGTATTAAGGATTTCCATGATAAGATAAATGAGTCTCTGCTGAGCGGTTTAGTAGTTATGAGTGATTCTGCAGTAGCGCCACACGCTTATTAGGGTGAGTCTATTTGATGTTATAGACAGGTAGATACTACCATCCCTCCAACTTTCAAGTCTCTATGAATTTTTGGTTTGCCTGATCATCTTTAGTGAAACATGATCTTTGAAAATCCTAACAATTAAAACAGTATTTCAACCCTCCAGCAAAAAACAAAACCTTGAACTTAACATACAGAAGCTTGACTAAACTCATTAACAGTAGGTTATAAGATTTAAACTATACTGCAGTGGATAGGAAGCAACTTCGGACACCGCTATGGACAAGCAATAAAGACTACATTAATAATAAGGAGTAATTGAGACAATGAACCTGTGACAAGTTGAGGGCTCACCTGACTACACAATGAACCAATGAAAACAACAAATGAACAAAGGAGCACATGTTAAGATCACAACAGATGTGACAGATGTAAGATAGCGTGAGCTGCATTCCAATGAGACGACTTTGCAATGTGATATGAGAGACATGAAAGTAGAAGGTTTCATTTGATTTATTTTTAATGTAAGAACAGACAGGGCCATTTTTATCTTGAGTGTGTGAGGCTCCGATCAGTCACTTTCAGTTATAGTGCAACAGTTGGGTTCTGGAAGTACAACTCCATTCATTTTCTTCTTAGGCAAATTGATTTTTCACGAAAATGTCAAAAGTGTTAAAGACATATCTGTGAGCAGAAACATCAAGGTTTTTAATCGATGGTATACTGTTCTGTGAAAGCTTTCAGTGCTCATATTGTAACCTTATGTTTCAGAATATTGTGTTCAACAGCTGAATTTGTGGTTAAAAAAAATCATGATAAAAAGATACTGCAGGGGGTGTCCGCTTCATACAATCTATTTAAACTACACTGTAAAAATAATTTAGTAGTAATAGTTATTCCCCCCAATTTTTCTTTCCTTTTGGAGCATTAGTGATTGCCTGAAACTTGTGTTTGAGTCCCTCAATTGTCCTCAGTGTGAAAAGTTGAATCTTAAAATCATACAGTCACTGCTGGAAAGGGTTGAAATATGCAAAACATGCTGAAATATGCAAAGGATGTTGAAAGCTGAAGAATCTACAGGACATGGAGGATTTTTGTCATGGTAAAACAGCAGGCAATTTAACTGTTCAGATCAAACAGGGGACTTATGAACAACCATCACAAAGTAAAAAATACAGTCAGGGACCACCAGGTTCCCAAACATAGTATTAAAAAGTGGGTTAATTCTAATAATTTTAGCTATGCTTTTGTCCTCTGAACTACATGTGAATATATTTTACGCAAAAGATGAAGGGCAGCGGTTCTGACTCAGGACAGTAGTAAATTAAAAATAACATGCATTTTGTATGATCTCTCTGGTTTAAATTATTCACATTTTCTGCAAGGGGTTCACCAACTTTCAAGCAGCAATGTATTTCTAAGAAAAATATGCAATTTCACTTACTGTTAATAGTTTCTATCACTATTTGTAATTACTTTTGTGCTGTTTTTAAAGCCTCTATGTAAAAAATTAACCGAAAAATTAAACTAAGTATGATGAAACACTGTCACGCTCTAATTTGGTTGTACAGGGTAGATCAAAGCATCAAAAATTACTAATAAATACGTAATCATAATACTGTTTTTCATAACCGATGCCTACTATTAATGTTGAAAGTAGAAAACATGAAATTACTGTCATGTTAAGAGACTGTATTAGTCATGACTTCAGTGATACTACAAGTATATAGCCATTCCATTGCCTAGTAAAGTCAAAATTTCTAATACCGCCTGTTGTGGCCAAAGCCTGTTGACCTGGGAAATATGAAATCCTTTTGCAATCAATTTACAGTTGTTGTTGGGTTTTTTTTGTCATCATGACCCTACTGCAGTGCAAAAAATGCTGGGTTCCACACAATTGATTTGTGCTACAAGTTCTATAGCCCAAAATGATATACTTTTTCACCCAGCCTGTAAGCAATTTTTATCATATTATTGCAATTTATTATGATATTCATAAACAGTGTATTGCATATATAGTGCTTGCTACACGCTAGATGCATACATGCAGTTTTTAAAACAAAGCAAATATTAGAAAATATCTGACCGCTGACGCAATGCCATGATTGATGAAAAAATACCAGAATATATGATACAATAAACATGTGGTCAGAAATGACATATATATATTAAAACATCTGGTTGAAAGAACAGACAGAAATGTACTGTGAATCAAAAGATGACATCAATCAGAAAGCCTCTTTCCACAATGCAATGGCCCACTTTCAGCTAGAGGACTTGCTCATACTCATGGGGGTCACCTTCACACTATAGCATAATCACACATGGCAGGTAGACATTGTCATCAGTAGAAACCCAGGTCATGCCATCACAATTGAGTGACAACTACATTCGTTTCACTGTGTCTCTAATCTTACCTCTCCATCATAAATCACAGTTCTTTCTGTGGCCTGTCTGTCCACCCACTCTGCACTGTGTTCTGGTCACCTCATGGATTCACAAAAAAAAAAAAGAAGAAGAAAGAAATTGGAGGATGGGAAATAACTCAGAAAATTAGTCTGTGTTATCTCAGTAGGATAGCTGAGATTGTTTTGGCCAACTACATGGAGCTTAAATTCTGGATGCTGTCTGTCACTATGAAACCATGAGATGGCCAGTGAAATAGAGGAGTTGTTTCTCAGAATATTTGAGTAATAGTTTTTATGAAGGAAGACGAGTTCGGAGACGCAATTACATGGTTTTAAGAAGCATGACCATTAATCCTTGAGATAAAGCATGTCAAGGACATTTTGCTGTTGCAAGGACATTGTCCTTGCTACACGTGTACTTACTATAGAAAGACAGTAAGTATAATTAATATGAGCATAATTATTATAAGCATAATTAATATAAAAACACTTCTCAAACCAGCCAATTACACCGTAACAGAGTAAATAAATTGGAACCATGTCTTACAACTTCATACTTCATTTGTTATAAAAGCAAAATGTATCTTTTTTTAATGTTACAAGACCTACGTATAGGATACAACAAAGTTTAACATTTTACACAAACACATAGGGGTGCCACGGTGGCGTAGTGGGTAGCACGTTCGCCTCACAGCGAGTCCAAACAAGCACCCCCACAAGTCCAAAGACATGTGGTATAGGTGAATGGGTAGGCTAAATTGTCCGTAGTGTATGAGTGTGAATGGATGATTCCCAGAGATGGGTTGCAGCTGGAAGGGCATCCGCTGCGTAAAACATATTTAATGGATAAGTTGGCGGCTCATTCCGCTGTGGCGACCCCAGATTAATAAAGGGACTAAGCCGAAAAGAAAGTGAATGAATGAATGAATGAATGAATGACAAACACATAGCCTATCTAGTAAATCTAGTAAATCATGAAACGAAGAATCTTCAAGTTACACAAACACACACATTACAATTTCCTTTAACATCGTCAAATATGATTAAAAAGACAAAATAATTGTTTTTCAGCCATGAAGAAAAAATACTTCTTTCACACGCCTGACTACACGTGGTCAAATAAATGCAGCCTTTCATTTTGATTAATAAAATAAAGCAATTTCTAGTTTTGTAAGCTGAAGAGAAAGAAAATTGGCTAAATAATAGTAAAACCAATTGTTAACCCACATAACTAATAAAGCTACACAGACAAGTCCTCCGCTTCTCATTTGTTGGTACTTACTTCTGGGTGCAGGATATGGATGCAGCGCCAGAACAGTGAAGGGGAGATTTGATGTCTTATACTGACATCCAGTGGTACAGCAACAACGAACGTTGTTTACTACCATATTAGGCTATTTAATCAGGAATATGATTCATGTGTACTTACGTTTTAGCTCGTTCTCCGTGTCATTGTCTGGAACGCAAATTAAATTAAGCCAAACCACTAGCGTTTTAAAAACACCAAAATTATCAAAACACAAAAGAAAAAAGACTTTCCTGCCACACTCAATATGGCGGACTGCTGGGACCAGGTTTGAACTTTCAGTATCAACGAGACGTAGTGACGTTCATGATCTGAAGAAACCAAAACTGACTGAATGACATGTAAACTTAAATGATGGAATACGCAACAGATATGATTTCCCGCTCATATTGTAAAATCACTTGACGATGAATGCATGAGCAGTGCTCGTGCTGTTAGAGGATGTCGCGCGTTTCAGCAGAACTGAACTATCAAACACTTCTCGAGGTAGGTTTACTGTCAACACTAGCGAGGCAGCTAAGGTTTACTGGACTATAATGGTTCTTGGGCTAACAACCGGCAGTGTAGTATTAAGATGAAAACTAAGCCGGATGGCATGTTCAACTAGATGTTTCAGTATAGCTGTCATTGTTTATCAATAAATATCATGATAAACAACCTTGTGAAAAAATATGGGGTCTGCTTTCAGAACCTGCTGTCATTTTGTTTACTTTATTTTTGTAAGTTGTGGTTAAATACCAGACTACCAGAGTAAAAACAATTCTTGTCTCTATGGTGCTGGTAATCATGGTCATGGTAATATGGTAACGTTAACTTAATTTGGTATCATGTTATAAGGGAACTATGTCCTTTTGAGGTTGATGTGCCTCAGGATCATCTTGTTTACTCATCACTGTCTTCATTTTCTCGTAATAGTGTAGTTACTGCTACCCAGATGAAGTGCTTGAAGACATCAGAAATTTGTCTGCAGATTTCCCACATCTCCAGTTATACGTGGACTATTATCGTAAGTTCATTTCTGAAAGCACATTAGTGGTCTAGCAGCAGATCTCAACGAACATGTATTGATCTAGAGAAGTGGCTCTCAACTTCAGTTCTGGCTGAAGAGCCGCCTCTCTGCACTTGTGTGTGTGTGTGTGTGTTTGTTACTAATATAACGTTCCTGCTTTAGCTTGTATAACAGCTAGTTAGAGAACTTCATTCATCTATGTGTGCATCAGATAAGAGAGAGTTTTCTTGGTTCCCAAGTTAAGAACTTTTATTTGAGTTTAGTTTTGCCTTATGGAGCATCAATATTTAATGTTGTAAAGTAATGTTCAGTTTCTTGCTCAGACCAGTCATTTTCCTTTATAAGACCACAATGTATAACCAGAAGCCACAACAATTAACTTTGCTCTACCAGGTTTTTCCTGTTGTTGTTGTTGACTCTCGAAGGGCCGTTAGCCATCGACTTGCATTTAAAAATTACCACGAACCAAATTTCAGCTAAAGATAAAAAAAAAGTCAGTGTTAAAAAAATGAAACCACAGTGCCCATATTTTCACACATGCGAGGTCAGCTGTAGATTTAATGTTTTCAATTAATGTAAAAGAGAATTGCTCATACAGGATCACTGATTTTCATAACAGCCTGTGAAAGGCTTCACTTCAATTGGATCAAGTTTCTAAACGGACTATAACAACAGACATACAAAGTGGAACCATCTTCTCGTAAAGATTACGCTGTAGAAAATTGACTTTGTTTCTTCCACACAGGAGCTGCATGAGTATCCTTTTTATTCACAGAGGAAGTACAATATCAGCATAACAGACTAACCTAATCAGCATTCATTCTGTTGTCACCATCAGGTGAATGACCAGCCTCAAACTCGCCCAGCTAGTTTTTACAATGTGTCTTGAAGACACAAAATAAGGGAATATCTTCACACTTCAAAGGAAATTACATTAAATTACAAAAATGGACACAGTATGTTTTTGTATATTTACTCTATCTAGCTTAATATGATGTTTGGTCTTTATGTTTTGGCACAATAGGTTGATCTGAAATTGGTTTGGAAAATGAATTATCATAGTAAAATATTTATCCTTCACACTGTCATCCAATCACAATTCTGGATATAAAAGGTGCCAAATTTGCAAATCCTTCCTTCCATGAGACAGAGGCTACATCCACACGAAGCCAGAGTGTTTCATATCCAATCTTTTTTTTCCTCTTTAAAAAAAACTCTGTGAGCAATACACACGAAACAACTTAAACTGACTAAAGCATAACTAAAACGTCCTTGCACACTATATACAAACAATACGTTGACGTCCAAAAAGATTTTAGACTTAAGTTTGCTCCAAGAAACCCATAACATTTTCCAGTGTAATGACTTTCATTATTCAATTGTATTTCATAGTTGGAAGTTACTTTATCCTATTCTTTTGTTAGTAATGTTTGTGTATATATATATATATATATATATATATATAGAGAGAGAGAGAGAGAGCGAGAGAGAGTATATAAGTATATATAAGAAATACCACCCAAACAAGAGTTTCATTTACAGTATACAAGTTACAAATGTTATATTGATTTAACAGTTCAACAAACAAAAACATTTTATTGAATGAATGAATTTCTTTAAATTCATGATTTATTCATGGAGTCACTTGCTTACTTTTGAAATTAATTTGCAATTTTGAACAGATTGTTTAAATTAGTTCTTCTTCCTTTTAAATATTTTGTTTTTATTGATTCAACATTTTCTTGCATACGTATTTCCTGAAATCAGTTCTCTTTTCCTTTTACAGTCTATCCTAACAACGATAAGAAGAAGTTGGTTTATTTGGGTGGCACAGTTCCTGTCGCATATGAAGGTTGCTGGTTTGATTAACTTTAATATACTGTAACTCCTTACGTTAAATTCCTTTATTAACAGTTAAATTATGTTTTAATTTTTGTCAAATTTTAACAAAGGTGGCAAGTACAATATTCCAGTTTGTATCTGGATTCATGAGACCCATCCGAAAAACCCACCAAGGTGTTACGTCTGCTCTTCACCCTCCATGATCATCAACACTAAAAGCAGCAATGTGGATGCCAACGGTCGAGTTCTTCTCCACTGTCTCAGCAACTGGAAGATTGTAAGTCAGTTGTCCAACTATTAAATATTTATTTACTTGAAGTTAATCATTAGTACAGTCAAAAATGATTCAGACACCAGATTTTTGATATTTTCTTTTTTACTAGTATGTGCAGCATATGTAAGTGCGTATTGCAAAATAAAATAAAATGTGATATTGTATGATATTGTACCCAGAAATTTTTTATAGAGTGGACTAAAAGCAACAGGAAGTGCAGCAGTTATTCGTTCATCATTCTAAACACAGCTTTTAACCCTGGTTAAAAACATCTTTCACACTTGCAATGTGGAAGTGGTGTTAACGCATTTGGTAATCATGTCACAAAACACACAACAGCAGTCAGAGGTAATGTTAAAAAATAAAAAAGTTTCTTACTTTAAAAAAAAAAAGATGGTTTCTTCCTCCCATTTATCCAATCATTGACAATCTAATCTCAACTATTCAGCCTTAACATAGAGTTTAGGAATGTACAGTGTAAAACATTATTTGTTTACCCCAGGCATAGTATGAGCAGTGTAAAACATGATTACATATAAACCAGATTCCGTTTATCCTGGGTTTAGAATGACCCAGGGTTAACAATTTCAAGTCTAAATAGCCTTATTGAAGTCCAACAAAGTACTGACAGTTGGGTAAATATTGTCAACAGATATCTGAATAATTTTTGGTTGATTGTAATCTTCTGTGTGGAGTTTTGCATGTTCTCCCTACAGTATGTTTGCGTGGGTTTCTTCCAGGTGCTCTGGTTTCCCCTACAGTCCAAAAAGATGCGAATTGGATAAACAAAACTGGCCATAGTGTATGAGTGTGTTTGTAAATGTATGAGTGTATGGTGTTTCCCAGTGCTGGGTTGTGGCTGGAAGGGCATCCACTGCTTAAAACAGATGCTGGAATAACTGGCAGTTCATTCTGCAGTGGTGACCCCTGATAAATAAGGGACTAAGCCGAAGGAAAGTTAATGAATGAATGATTGCAGTCTGTTGATACTGTATCTTTCAATCTATCAGCTATCAAGCTATCATTAATAAGCAAGAAGAATTTGTCTGACAAAGTTTTCACACTTTCTAAACTGTAGTGAGTAAACTGTGAGGTAATGTGTGAAATGCTGAAGGTGTAAATAGTTTTCTGGTTTGACTGTATATTTGACTCTTGAATTGAATGTTTGGTTTCTAGGGGTGGTCAAACTTGCCAATCGTCATGGAGGAGATGATTGCTGCCTTCCAGCGTGAAACTCCTCTGTTTGCCACATATCCAGTCCAAACGCCACAAACAAAGCACCTGCAAGCTGAACTGGTAGTTCAACCAAATCCTGCTTCCTCCTATGGCAGGTCAGTGCTTGTTTGAGTTTCAGATGCAGCCTCTGAGTTTAGCACTGACAGTGATATTGATGTTGTCTTCACTTCACAGTTCAATACCGAAGACGTCAACAGCTCAACATGGAGTGTCGCCCTCATCTGTGCCTCAGCATGTCTGCAACAGTAAATATGGATTTTCTTCTGAAGACTTGTTCACTACTTCAGATTTCCAGTTTTATGGAAAATTATGTGTCGTTTCCGTATCCTTGAGATGCTACAAAAGTTTTTAAGAGTACTTTAATTTACTATTTTTATATATAATATATACCTGGCTTGACATTAACTTTTTTTTTATTACCAGCCACTGCGGCTAGTAGTTTTCCACCATTACTAGACACTCGCCATTTTTACTAGCCATGAAAGTCATGCTAAAATGACTTTATTAGGATTTTGTGTTTTTTTCCACTTGCCTCCTTGTTCATTTAAGTTTTTTTGTATGGTTGAGCTTACTCAATGAGCATGAGCAAATGGGTTGTGCTTTGATAAAAAAGGTGTCGCATTGCAATTAGTTTTCTTTCACAGGACTTTTCAGGGCTCAACACAATAAGGATTTACCAATTTTTTTATATATATATATATACAGTATGTCACAAAAGTGAGTACACCCCTCAAATTTCTGCAAATATTTATTTATATCTTTTCATAGGACAACACTGCAGAAATGACTCTTTGTCACAATGAACAGTAGTCAGTGTAAAGTTTGTTTAGCAGTGCAAATTTAGTGTCCCCTCAAAATAACAAAAAATACAGCCAATAATAGCTGAACCCTTGGCAACAAAAGTGAGTACACCCCTAAGTGAAAATGTACAAATTGAGCACAATCAGTCCTTTTCCTTCCCCTGTGTCATGTGACTCAATAGTATTACACTGTCTCAGGTGTTTCCAGATAGCAGGTGAGTTGAATTTGGTATAAAAGCTTTTCCACTGTCTCAACCTGGCCACTGAAAGTTCAACATGGCATCTCATGACAAACAACTCTCAGAAGACCTGAAAAAAAACTAATTGTTACTTTGCATAAAGATAGCCTAGGCTATAAGAAGATAGCCAACACTCTGAAACTGTGCTGCAGCACAGTGGCCAAGGCCATTCAATGCTTTAAGAGGACAGGTTCTTCTCAGAAAAGGCCTCGCTATGGTCGGTGAAGGAAGCTGAGTGCACGTTCTGAGCGTCACATCCAAAGATTGTCTTTGAAAAACAGATGAATAAGTGCTTCCAGCATTGCTTCAGGTATTGAAGGGATGAGAGGTCAGCCTGTCAGTGCTCAGACCGTACGCCGCGCACTGCACCAAATTGGTCTGCATGGTTGTCCTCGAAGGAAGCCTCTTCTAAAGACTATGCACAAGAAAGCTCGCAAACAATTTGCAGCAGACATTCAAACTAAGGACCAGGATTACTGGAACCATGTCCTGTGGTCTGATGAGACCAAGATAACTCTATTTGGTTCAGATAGTGTCAAGCGTGTGTGGTGGCAACCAGGTGAGAAGTACAAAGACAAGTGTGTCTTGTCTATCATTAAACATGGTGGTGGGAGTGTCATCATGTGGGACTGCATGAGTGCTGCTGGCATTGGGAAGCTATAATTCAATGAGGGAAACATGAATTCTGACAAGTACTGTGACATACTAAAGCAGAGCATGATCCCCTTCTTCCGGAAACTGGGCCATAAAGCAGTGTTCCAGCATGATAATGACCCCAAATACACCTCACTGGCTTGCTAAAGTGGCTCAGGGTAAAGGTGATGGACTGGCCAACCAAGTCTCCAGACCTAAACCCCTTAAGACACCTCTGGGGCATCCTGAAAAGGAAGGTGGAGGAGCACAAGGTGTCAAATGTCCACCGCATTGGTGATGTTGTGATGGAGGAGTGGAAGAGGATTCCAGTGGCAACCTGTGAAGCTCTGGTCAACTCCATGTCCAACAGAATTAAAGCCGTGCTGGAAAATGATGGTGGCCACACAAAATATTAACTTCTCAATTTTTATTCTTAGGGGTGTACTCACCTTTGTTGCCAGGGGTTCAGCTATTATTGGCTGTATTTTTAGTTATTTTGAGGGGACACTAAATTTACACTGCTAAACAAACTTTACACTGACTACTTTTCATTGTGTCAAAGAGTCATTTCTGCAGTGTTGTCCTATGAAAAGATATAAATAAATATTTGCAGAAATGTGAGGGGTGTACTCACTTTTGTGACATACTGTATATATATATATATATATATATATATATATATATATACATACATACATACATACATACATACATACATATATATATATATATATATATAGTTTTATATTTGAGTCATTTTAATGTTGTATTTAAGTTAAGTATTTAAAAATATAAGACAAAACTTGCAAGTCATGTTGGTGTATATGTCACATTTTGTTTAATTCAGAAATAATAAAATAGTAAATAAAATGAAAAATAAAATAAACTATAAAATTTAATAAAACAAATTAAAAAATAAAATAAAATAAAACTCCACATTAAACCCTTTACATTACATTTAACAGTACATTTAATGTGAGTTAGTGTGCTATTTGAGCAATATCACACTTTCAATGAGTGTAATACTCAATCTCTATGCCACGACTGTGTAATTACACAAATAAAATAGTGATACACTCTTTTATACATGTTAGCAGTGCTAATAGCTACATGTTAACTGTGATCAACATATGCTAATAATTCTAATAACAAGCAAGTGACATGCTAGACACAAGCTAACAGCATAAACATGCTGTTAACATACTCATTCATTAATTTTCTTTTCGGCTTAGTCCCTTTATTAATCCGGGATCGCCACAGCAGAATGAACCGCCAACTTATCCAGCATTTTGTTTTTACGCAGCGGATGCCCTTCCAGCTGCAACCCATCTCTGGGAAACATCCATACACTACGAACAATTTAGCTCACCCAATTCACCTTTACAACATGTCTTTGGACTTATGGGGGAATCCGGAACACCCGGAGGAAACCCACGCAACCACAGGGAGAACATGCAAACTTCACACAGAAATGCCAACTGACCCAGCCGAGGCTTGAACCAGCAACCTTCTTGCTGTGAGGCGAACGTGCTACTCACTACGCCACCCTGGCGCCCCTGCTAACATACTAATCAATAATTGTGCTGGAAATATGGTAACGGCAAAAAAAAATTACATTAGCAATGTGCTAGTATCGTGTTAATCATGCAAGAATCATGCAATCAACAAGCTAGTATTATGCTAGCAACATGTTAATCATGTTAGCAATATGCTAGGCACATGCTAATAATGCCAGAAACATGCTAGTAACTACTCAGAACACCCCAGCAACTGGAAAGCAACCACTCAGTGTACCCTAATAACTCCCTAGCAACCACTTGGATTACAATTAGGTGAAATATACTATCTGCTTCAAAACAATTTAAAACTTTAAGGCTAGGCTTTTTCAAGCTTCACATTTTTATCATCTAGTTTACTTTTATTACTTTGTAACTAGAACAGTGGTAAATAATAACAATAAAATATTTTTACCATACCTCAGTACATTTTCTATATCTGTACTTTATTATAGAATTTGTATTCTGACAAACCTCAACTTCACTAAATTCCAGAGTATAATTTTTGCTTACATTTAACGTAAACATGTTGTTCCATGTCGTTTTCAATTCAAGTAATGGTTGCTTTCTTCACAACAAAAGCGGTGTTGTTGTCCATCTGTTTATTCATCTTTTAATCCTTCAAAAAATTCAAGCTCTTTAATGGGAATGTGGACAATCAGTATCTGTGCATTACTGTCTGAACAGAGTAGGATTATAAATAATTAAACATATTTTAAATAATGCAAATTAATGCCCACGAATCCTTCATAATCAGCAACAGTAGAAACTATCAGTGCATACTGTTAAACCCTGCTGCGTACAAGCTATTCACAGTAAATAGTAGATCCTTTGAGATGGCATTTGCTTAATTGCTCTGTAATGTTACTAAATGACAGTCTGATTCAAATCTGCATCTCATCGCCACAGATCAGTCAGTCTGTAAACAAAGCTGGAATCTCCATCTTGGAAACAGAAAGCAGGAAACATGCTCATTCATTACAGCGTTCAACTTTTTTTGCTTTAATGCCATGAAGTAATGTTTCAGACTTTCATTTTCTATTCATTGCTAACGTGAAGGTTTCCTTTTCTAGCCCTACCCCAGAGTACAAAGTCCCAGACCAACATGAATAAAGTCAGTGAAATGGAGATGAGTGGTGTAAGAAGATCATACACGCAAGAGTTGCTGGATTTTGGCATTACATTTGGTTCTCAGTCTTCAGAGACTAACCACCAAACAAACCCATTCATCACGCCGGCCTCAGGTAATCTGTGTTTGATGTGTTTGTGTGTGTGTATGTGTGTGTTCTGTTTTTAAATTAAATTGTAATTAATTAAAGATGATCTCTGCTTCAGCTCCCACTAGCAGTACTACTGATGTAGATGACATTGGCGACATGTTTAAAAGCCTTCACCTGCAAAGAGTTGTCAATATGTACCAGTTGGACAGCAGGGAGAAAGGTAAATGACAACACAATTAATTTTGTAGTGTTTTTGAGTATTTAAGGTATTAAAGAGGTAACTAAATGAAATTCTTGTAATTATTAAATGAAGATTTACCTTTGAAGTTTGACCACATTTGTAGAAGCATTCATTTGGGAAGTATTTTTCTATAACCATTTCCCTTATAGATTTTTTAAAATGTAATAAACCAACTAGCTACAAGAAAATACCACAACATTACAAATGTTGCAGAAAAAGGTAAAGGTACCATACTATGCGTTTAACAGGGAAAGAACTACATCGTCGCGAATCATTGTGAATGATGTAATCACAAAACTATATATACAGGGAGTGCAGAATTATTAGGCAAATGAGTATTTTGACCACATCATCCTCTTTATGCATGTTGTCTTACTCCAACCGTGTATAGGCTCGAAAGCCTACTACCAATTAAGCATATTAGGTGATGTGCATCTCTGTAATGAGAAGGGGTGTGGTGTAATGACATCAACACCCTATATCAGGTGTGCATAATTATTAGGCAGCTTCCTTTCGTTTGGCAAATTGGGTCAAAAGAAGGACTTGACAGCCTCCGAAAAGTCAAAAATAGTGAGATTTCTTGCAGAGGGATGCAGCACTCTTAAAATTGCCAAGCTTCTGAAGCGTGATCATCGAACAATCAAGCGTTTCATTCAAAATAGTCAACAGGGTCGCAAGAAGCGTGTGGAAAAACCAAGGTGCAAAATAACTGCCCATGAACTGAGAAAAGTCTAGCGTGCAGCTGCCAAGATGCCACTTGCCACCAGTTTTGCCATATTTCAGAGCTGCAACATCACTGGTGTGCCCAAAAGCACAAGGTGTGCAATACTGAGAGACACGGCCAAGGTAAGAAAGGCTGAAAAACGACCACCACTGAACAAGACACACAAGCTGAAACATCAAGACTGGGCCAAGAAATATCTCAAGACTGATTTTTCTAAGGTTTTATGGACTGATGAAATGAGAGTGAGTCTTGATGGGCCAGATGGATGGGCCCGTGGCTGGATCGGTAAAGGGCAGAGAGCTCGTCCGACTCAGACGCCAGCAAGGTGGAGGTGGAGTACTGGTTTGGGCTGGTATGATCAAAGATGAGCTTGTGGGGCCTTTTTGGGTTGAGGATGGAGTCAAGCTCAACTCCCAGTCCTACTGCCAGTTTCTGGAAGACACCATCTTCAAGCAGTGGTACAGGAAGAAGTATGCATCCTTCAAGAAAAACATGATTTTCATGCAGGACAATGCTCCATCACACGCATCCAAGTTCTCCACAGCCGTGGCTGGCAAGAAAGGGTCTAAAAGAAGAAAAACTAATGACATGGCCTCCTTGTTCACCTGATCTGAACCCCATAGAGAACCTGTGGTCCATCATCAAATGTGAGATTTACAAGGAGGAAAAACAGTACACCTCTCTGAACAGTGTCTGGGAGGCTGTGGTTGCTGCTGCACGCAATGTTGATGGTGAACAGATCAAAACACTGACAGAATCCATGGATGGTAGGCTTTTGAGTGTCCTTACAAAGAAAGGTTGCTATATTGGTCACTGATTTGTTTTTGTTTTGTTTTTGAATGTCAGAAATGTATATTTGTGAATGTTGAGATGTCATATTGAATTCACTGGTGAAAATAATTGAAATGGGTATGTATTTGTTTTTTGTTAAGTTGTCTAATAATTCTGCACAGTAATAGTCACCTGCACACACAGATATCCTCCTAAAATAGCTAAAACTAAAAACAAACTAAAAACTACTTCCAAAAATATTCAGCTTTGATATTGAGTTTTTTGGGTTCATTGAAAACATGGTTGTTGTTCAATAATAAAATTAATCCTCAAATACAACTTGCCTAATAATTCTACACTCCCTGTACAGTTGCCTTCAACTACATATAATGCAAAACTA
This sequence comes from Danio albolineatus, assembly GCA_903798035.1. Lineage (NCBI taxonomy): Eukaryota > Metazoa > Chordata > Actinopteri > Cypriniformes > Danionidae > Danio > Danio albolineatus. The sequence goes on from CAIGQQ010034181.1 coordinate 11,675,273, forward strand.
TTAGCCGCCCTGTTTTAAAAATATTTCCCAAGTGCCGTTAAATGGAGATAATTTTTTTTTACATAATAGTAATTTTAAACATAATATTTTTAATAACTAATTTCTATTAACTAATTTATTTTGACTTTGTTATGGTGACAGTACACAATATATTATTGGTTATTTTCAAGATACTAATAAAGGACCAATTATAACCTTAATTATGTTAGCTAGGCAAGTTAGGTTAATTAGGCAAGTCATTGGACAACAGTGGTTTGTTCTATAGCCAATTAAAAAAAATCTCAAAGGAGGTTGATTAATATTAACCTTTAAAATATTTGTTTACATTTTAAAACGGCTTTTATCTCAGCAAAAATAAAATAAATATTTTTTTCCTGACTTTTTAAAATAAGAAATACTGTGGACATTTCCTTGAGCTGTTAAACAATACTTGAGCAGTATTTGAAAGAGAATTAAAATCACAAGAGGACTAATAATTTTACCTTTTAATAATTAGTTCTTTTGCTGCAATGTGCAATTAGAAGACTTGCTAATAACAAAGCCCTTCCTCCTCCTCCTGATTCACTGCATACATGTTACACATATGAAACTGCATGTAATGGTTAAGTCATGTGATAGAGTACAAATATTATAAATTATACAATATTCAAAAACCAAATACCATTTAAATATTAAGAAAAAGTATGTTTGTATATTATTCCAGCACTACTTCTATCACGTCACCAAATATAGAACCTTGTCTGTCAAACATTTCCAGTGGTATGTTTTTGTGTCTAGATACTGTAAGAAAATGATTTGACCATATAGTTGTGTAGTAAATTTTGTAATATGAAGCTTGACACTGCTAACTAGGGGCATGAGCCCAAATTTAAAGGAGTATAAGTACTATTCCATGGTAACTCCCTGTCCAATTTTCACGGAATGAATCATGAGTTTTTAAGCTTTCCATTTTGCTTAAAATCTTATTTTATGTTTTGATTTTTTTCATTTATGAATGGTGTTTCTTTCACGTTTGTCTGAAATAATAATGCTTTAATTTTTCTCCTGAAGATGTTGTTGCTGGAGGAGCGTGGCAGGATTGCGTTGGTGGTGCCAGGGTTCGCTTAGGTTTGGCTGATGAGCATCACAAGGTAGTGGTGAGTGGACTTCCTGTGGGCGTCTCTCCCAGTAGGATGAAGAATAAGCTCACCATCTACTTCCAGAAGAGGCACAATGCAGGAGGAGAGGTTCTGGACATCAGATACCCTGCAGCACAGCCAGACCAGGCCTGGGTGCTCTTCAGAAACCAGAGAGGTACTATGGGATAGTTTACTAGATGTTCCTACCAAATATTATTTAATGCATTTTTCTTATATGGTCATTAAACATGGTTGTTTTCTCCTAATTTTAGCTTTTTTTTTTACTTGCAACCAATAACACTTTGAGAAGGTATTTGTCTTGAACATTCAAATTGATTGCTATGTTTTGCTAAGTAGATAGTTCCATAGTTATGATCGATCTCAAAAGCTATTATTAATTCACTTTCAGTGATCACATTTAACCAGTAACATTAGGAATCAGAAGTTTTGAAGAATCTATTGAACATTATTCAGTGACAAATACATTTTAATGGTTGCTCGTCTTCACCTGCTGTAAAATTATAACATTGCTGTAACGATTTAAAAACTATAACCTTCTTCTCAAATGATAAGTTGCTTTCAGAGAGTGATTTTGAATATTACTGGTAACATCAATGTTTATAACCCATATATAAACTCTTTTTCCAGTATTTCTGTGGCAATCCGAATGTTTATAACACATGAATAATAATACAACACAAGCTGAAAAGACTAAAGACTGCAGCTGGTTTGTGACCATAATAATGGCTGGCACAAATGTACAAGATTTAAATGTACCACTGTGGTCTTCAAAGGTTTAATAAACGTAATCAGATTGCAATAATCTACAATAAACTTGAGTTTAATCCGAGATTGCAATCTTTAAATAACATGTAGTAATTTTTTTTTTGTTAAACACTTGCTTTTTCTTCCAGATGCAGAGCATGTTTTGAAGCAGCCTGACAGGATGATTGGCATCAACGAACAACACTTTTCTATTCAGCTGAAGAAGTTTGAGGACATGGAGGTAGTCCAAATCAAATTTTTTGACCTGTTTTTCCTCTCGTCTGCTTATTCTTTGCACTAAACAAAGAACCTACTACCAGATCCCAGGTGGCGTCCAAGGTGACAAGGCTGAAATGTTTAGGAGCATCTTGAGTCTGGAGGGATGCAGCTTCAGCTCCACAGATGTGCTGGAAGCGGTGCAGTCGTGCCGAGATCTTCCATCTGCTCTAAAATATCTCTGCCACGATTGTCCTATTTGCCAGGAGCAAGTATCCTTCAACAGGGTAAGAGGAATATATTAATTGTAGTCTTGATGTAAAAATATATGAACCACTTTTAAGCTTTACCTTTAATGGTTATGCATTGGATGATTATTATTGGTATTAAATAATAATTATTAATACTGTACTAATAAGCTTTTATTTTAAATAAAATGTATATTATATTATATTATATTATATTATATTATATTATATTATATTATATTATATTATATTATATTATATTCAGC
>CAIGQQ010034181.1:11678285-11692616 GCA_903798035.1 Danio albolineatus
AAAACTTATGCGTTTTAAAACGAAAACGCACTAGTGTAAACGGGGCCAGTGACATGGACATCTGTAATCGAACTACTTGCCAAATTATTAATTTGTCGACTTTAAATCCCACAAAAAACCATACACGGCGGTATTAGTTTGATTAAGGTGTTTACATGTTTCCTTTCGGATAGCATCATTTACAGTGGATCTTTCAGTCCATAATATTGTAGAGACATTAACGTACTGTAAACTTAGTAACTAAATCACTTTGACTAAGGTATGTCTTTAAAAACGGAAAGAGTACTGCTGACGATACTAACTAACTTTGCCTGTGAAGAAACATAAACAAAGAACATTGATCACACACATACCAAATCTGTAGAGACAGGACAATCAATAGGAACTAGAACTGGTCATGTTCCGGATTTCACCATTTCCAGATGCGAAAAGCTCTCGGGTAAAAAATGTTCCTTACAAACGTATTTCTGTCACGTGTTACGTGTTATAATCCACACGTGAGTCCACATGCCAGCTGCTCTGTCATAGCGGGAAATGGAAACAAAATCTTCATTGCAGCACATTTATAAACGCAACATTTACGACCCATGTCTCCAAACAATTCCTCTTCCACTTGTTTTAATTACGGTTGGCAACACAACGTGGCGTCTCTCTTCGAAGCTATCATGCATATTAATGAAGTTGCACCTCATTCACAATAGAGCGCGCTGATTGGTTCGAACCAAGCCTATCTCTTGAATTAATAATGAAAACTCAAAGACCGGTACAGACGGTACCACCGGTATCCGCCGGTACAGACAGCCAGTCTACACGCTGGAATTTACACAAGGATCTTATCGCTGTGATGTAGCTTCAAAAATTATTTTCAAACCCGAAGAATGAATTTGCTCGAAATAATGCAAAAACAACCAATTTTCTTTTTTTAGTGAAATATATATATGTCCTAATAGCGTTTGTAGCAGGTCACATATATGACTGTCAACATTAAAATGTGTTTTGGTTTGTCGTGCCCCTTTAAAGCTCTTCATTGGTTACAATCTAGCCTAGAGCGCCATCTGCTGTTAAAAGCTAAGCTCAGGATTCAGGATAAAATAGCGATACATTTTGAAAATCTCACAATTGATTTCTCAAATGACTTCGCCACAGCACTAGTTTGAATACATTTTAAAAAACGTGAAATGTTATGTTGGATTCACACCATTCATGTGAGTAGATTACCTACTAGGTCAATCCACATGCACGAATAGAGTAAAATGTCCGCCAGGCAGCACAAATGATGCAGAATGTGTGAGGTGTTTGAATTATCAGCATAAAAGCACAGAATTTTTAACAGAAAGTTTTTTTAAAAAGATTTACTCAAACGGAAAGTTTGCATGAGGTGAAAACGTCCTGTGAGTAATCTAGAGAAAGTGACGCGATTCTTTACATCTGGTGTGAACCCAGCATACTACAACGACCTACTACCTACAGTTCTAATGTTATTCAGCTAGAGTCGGTTCAAGGTGGATTCAGATCAGTTCTGTAACAGTACTGAATTTGCAAAGTTCATCATTTATGAAAGTAGTTTGATTTCGAAAAAAGCAGCAATACAGAGAGAGGACAGTAGTGTCTAGGGATGGGCCGATATAAGATTCTGACGGTATGATAACCTTGGATAAAAATATCATGGTTTGACGGTATTGTGATTGCTGCTCTAAATTATATTCTTTTTAAATGTCTGGCTAAAACACTAAAACTTGTTTCCCCTTTAAATTCAATTCAATTCATCACTGCTATACACGCTATATTTGTATAGCGTTTTTACAATGTAGCTTCACATGCATTCTAAAGAATTGAAACAGTGTCAGTCCAGTTTTCAGTGTTGAAGTTCAGTTTAGTTCAGTTCAGGGTAGTTTAATATCACTACTGAGTGTCCAAACACTGAAGATGAATCCATGGATGCGCAGCACTACAAGTCCCAAACCATGCAAGCCAGTGGCGACAGCGGTAAGGAAAAAAAACTTCACCAATTGGCGAAAGTGAAGAATTAAAACAATATATATTTTTTGAGAAACATTTAAAATATTTAGCGACAGTAAACATGTCAGGCTGAATAATTCAAGTGAATCACTGACTTCTGCTGTCTTCATGTGTTTCAAAAACACAGATGTTTTTACAATTTACAGCAGCATCTTTGGATATCTTTTCTGCTGTTGTCCTTTAAAACTACAAAAAACTGTAAATAAAAAAAATCTTACACATACCTTAGGAACGGTATAGCAGAAAATTTGGGCGGTTTTAAAACATTCACTTTTCCAAACCGCGATGTACCTTGAAAACGGTTATCGTCCCATGCCTAGTAGTGTCTCATGCAGCTCTATTAAATTTTAGTCAAATTTCGGTCTTCTCTTATTTGTCAATGAAGTCAAAACAATAACATCACTGAATTTAAAGTGTCTTAAAGGAAGAGTTCAGCCCAAATGTAAAATTTACTCCTCATGTACTCGTGTACAAGTGGTTCCAAACAAAATTGTTGATGTTGAAAATCGGTCGCCCGTGATATCCATGGTAGGATAAAAATACAGTCTTAAGTCAACAAATCAGTCAACAATCAGTTTCCAAATATCTTCATAATACATTTTTTATGTTCAACAAGGAAGTCAAACAGGTTTGGTAAAGTGGAGAGTGTATTTGTATTTTTTGTGAAATATACTGGTATGTTTACTGATATATAAACATGCTTAGTAGTGACTGTTCAGTTAATGTTCAAATGTGTCCCTCATAGGCATCTGTGATGTAATGGAGTTCCAGGAAACAGGAGCTGTGAAAGAAGAGGCATGTGGACGACAGGCTTTCCCAGAGTACAGCGGTTACTGCACGTAAGGCTCTCCAGCTTTGCAAGTCCTTAATTCTACAAAATATGTTCTCCTGATACTAGAGCAAAAACACAGAGATATTCTCACCTTCAGGTTGCATTATAAAGAGGTTCTTGTGGAGCTGATAAACGGCAATGGACTGGACCCTGTGGTGCTGTTAGATGGGGCAGAACTGAGGGCAGAAATGGACCGCTGGAAAGTGCCACTTCCAGACAGACACCCTTTGGAGCCGGATCAGCGGTACGATGACAGACTTCGACAGGTTAGTGCTCGCTGGATTTAAATCATTCACTTTACTACGGAGAAGGGCTGGGTGGGATGTTGAGTTGCTCTGATATATAAATGATGTGGTCTAAGTTCCATTTATATTAATATACAATAGTTTGACATGAGAATAGCTGTGGGAAAATATCAGTGTTCATTTTGTCAATGAAAATGGTTGGACACAAACAGAATGTTGTGTTTGGTAGCTACGCCAGTAACATGACTGAAAGTGTGTGCACCGATCCAGACATCCAACGAATGAACAGCACAATGCTGTAGAAAGATTCCATTTACATAAATTTTGACACTTTTTTCAGAATTAGAAAATTATATTGTAGAAAATTATATAGTAAAATTGACCATAAATTAGGTTTTAGATATACTATGTATATTTATTATAGATTATTTTATATATTTTTGTATGTTTGTGTATATTAGAGCTGGGCAAAGATTAAATGCATCCAAATAAAAGGTTTGCATTTACATAACATACACTCACTGGCCACTTTATTAGGTACACCTTGCTAGTACCGGGTTGGACCCACTTTTGCCTTTACTGCCTTAATCATTTGTGGCATAGATTCAGCAAGGTACTGGAAATATTCCTCAGATATTTTCATATTGACATGATCATATCAGAGTCCATATTGACATGATAGCATCACGCAGTTGCTGCAAATTTGTCAGCTGCACATCCATGATGCGAATATCCCGTTCCACCACATCCCTAAAGTGCTCTATTGGATTGAGCTCTGGTAGCTGTGAAGGCCATTTGAGTACAGTGAACTATCATGTTCAAGAAACCAGTCTGAGATGATTCGCATTTTATGACATGGCGCATTATACTGCTGGAAGTAGCCATTAGAAAATGGGTGCACTGTGGTCAGAAAGGAATGGACATGGTCCGCAACAATACTCAGGTAGGCTGTGGCGTTGACACGATGCTCAATTGGTACTAATGGGCCCAAAGTGTGCCAAGAAAATATCCCCCACACCATTACACTACCACCACCAGCCTTTTTATGTTGTTGATGCCAAATTCTGACCCCCCCCCCTTCCCCACCATCCAAATGTTGCAGCAGAAATCAAGTCCAATTTTGGTGAGCCTGTGTTAATTGCATCCTCAGTTTCCTGTTCCTAGCTGACAGGAGTGGCACCTGGTGTGGTCTTCTGCTGCTGTAGCCCATCCGCCTCAAGGTCAGATGTGTTGTGCATTCAGAGATGCTCTTCTTCACACCTTGGTTGTAACGAGTGCTTATTTGAGTTACTGTTGCCTTTCTATCAGCTTGAACCAGTCTGGCCATTCTCCTCTGACCTCTGGCATCAACGTCAGGGCATTTGTGCCCACAGAACTGCCACTCACTAGATATTTTTTCTATTTCGGGCTATTCTGTGTAAACACTAGAGATGGTTGTGTATGAAAATCCCAGTAGATCAGCAGTTTCTGAAATACACCATCCTGTCCTGCACCAACAACCACACCACGTTCAAAGTCACTTAAATCACCTTTCTTCCCCATTCTGATGCTCAGTGTGAACTGCAGCAGATCATCTTGACCATGTTTACATGCCTAAATGCATTGAGTTGCTGCCATGTGATTGGCTGATTAGAAATTTGCGTTAACGAGGAGTTGATTACATGGTAGTGGTGTGGAGAGACCCCCTGATGATTGTGAAGCGCTTTGGGTGTATGGCCATACACAATAAATGCGCTATAAAAATACACATTACATTTAACAGGTGTACCTTATAAAGCGGCCGGTGAGTGTATGTATGTTCTGTGTATATTTATTATGTTGATATAAATGCACACATTCATGCATATATTTGAGAAAATGTTTATTTATATTTAGATATATGATACAGCTTATATCTCGATATCTGTAAATATTTTTGTTCTGGGCGCCGCGGTGGCGTAGTGGGTAGCACGATCGCCTCACAGCAAGAAGGTCGCTGGTTCGAGCCTCTGCTAGGTCAGTTGGCATTTCTGTGTGGAGTTTGCATGTTCTCCCCATGGCGGGTTTTCTCCGGGTGCTCCGGTTTCCCCCACAAGTCCAAAGACATGGTAAAGGTGAATTGGGTAAGCTAAATTGTACGTAGTGTATGAGTGTGAATGAGTGTGTATGGATGTTTCCCAGAGATGGGTTGCAGCTGGAAGAGCATCCGCTAGGTAAAACATATGTTGGATAAGTTGGAGGTTCATTCTGCTGTGGCGACCCCAGAATAATAAAGGGATGAAGCCGAAAAAGAAAATGAATGAATGAATATTTTTGTTCTGTATAGTTTTGTTTTGATGTATGAGTGTGTATGACATGTACTTTAATACACAATTTAATACACAAACTTTTATTTTGGATGCAATTAATCTTTTCCCAGCACTAATAAATTCATATATAGAAATACAAACACACAAAAAAAGTACAAAATATTTTTTTATATTATGTATGTATGTATTCATGCATGTATGTATAAAAAAATTCAACAATAGATTTGGAAAATGATGTTTTAAACCATCAAGAATCCTATAATCTCCAATGCCACTATTTTTATAGACCTACAACCTACTTGGAGGATTGTGTGTGTGAGATTTTGCTGAGGTAAAGATTCCTGAAACAAGACTTAAACAGAAACACTAGCTGAAGTGTCATAAAATAGATTTTATGGACAGAGCGTGAGGGTGAGACTGACTGTTGAATTACCAGCACCAGTTCAAATCGGACAACAGTGAAAAAACCGTGGTGTTCATGGAGCCGATACTAGCAATGAATAAGGCAGACCTTCCAGGGTACGAGATAAAATGACCTGTCAAAACTTACTGCCAGATTCTGGAGGACATATTCTTCAAACCGTGGTACACCAGAAAATGGTGCTGATGCCACCATCTCCTATCCTGAAAGGTTCAACCTGCACAAAGAATCTATTTTATTATGACACTTCAGTTTGTGATGTTTCAGGATTCTTTATCTTCGTAAAGTCTCAAAGAATCTGACACTGTGTTCCTCTGGAGACTGCAAATAGACTGCAGTTCTACTGTGGCATTGGATATGGCGTTGCCTCCTCCTTGTGGGCATTTTAAACATTTTTTAAAACTATTTAGTGTGATTTACATCTTGAAACCTGCATCAAAAAAAAAGAAACATGATTTTCTTGCACTTTAACTGACATAGAGTTCTCTGTTCTTGATGATAGTCCTAACAATGTTTGTTTTTAGAATTTTTTTCTTTAAAATATTGTTTGTTCATTCATCATTTTCCTTCGGCTTAGTCTCCTTATTTATCAGGGGTCACCACAGTGGAATGAACCGCCAACTTATCCAGCATATGTTTTACATAGCGGATGCCTTTTCAGCTGCAACCCAGTACTGGGAAACATCAATACACTCTCATTCACTCATACACTACGAACAATTTAGTTTATTCAATTCACCTACAGCGCATGTCTTTGGACTGTGGGGGAAACCAGAGCACCCAGAGCACAGGGAGAAAATGCAAACTCCACACAGAAATGCCAACTGACCCAGCAGGAGCGCAAACCAGCGACCTTCTTGCTGTGAGGCAACAGTGCTAACCACCGAGCCACTGTGTCCCCCCAAAATACTGTTTGCTTACATGATATTATGTTCTATCTACTAAAGGCAAAGCTTCATTTCCATTATTATTTTATTATTATTAATAATAAAATAATAATCATTATTATTTATTTGTTTTGCATTATTAGTCATATGTAAGTCATTGATTAAATGTATTTGAGCAATTCCAGCATTATGGATGTGACATTTGCAGTAAAAACTCAAAACATAAACGCACAGATAAGGTTTATGTTAACATTATATTGAATATTGATATCTGTTTACATTTTCCCAAAAAAATATACACAGAATTATGAGATCAGAAAGATATCAATCTGAAAACAATTTTTATACTTTAAATGAGGAAGATAAACCTGCGTTATGGATGTGACGAAAAAAGTCAGCGAGTTTACAGTATACAACGTACTTTGTAGAAATTCTGTGGATGAAACTGCACAATCCAAAAGAAATAATGATAATCACAAGGATAAGAGTCAGCTCTCTATAGAACAGCCAAAATGTTTGGTTTTATTTTTATTTACATTTTTGCATTTATGAAGAAAAAACTTCGTTATGGATGTGACACTTTTCTGTTATGGATGTGACGGATGTGAAATTTCCATTTGTGAGATTTTGGTAAATCAAATATAATTGTTTGAAAACATTGACCGAGACAATTTTGAGTATTTGTTCAGCACTGTAAAATACTAGAATACACAAAAGAAATTAAAGGGTTTTGCTATTTATGATGACTTAATTATGATGACTTAACTTAAGATGAACTTAATTTTTTCATGGTAAGGTTGACATTTGCATGGAATTGCTTATTTATTTATTTATTTATTTATTTAGAAATTACCACCCACACATTTGTATATAGATCCAAATTTTCATGTTTTGAGTCAAATATGGAAGCCTGTTAATAATAAATGCATGACTTTTTGCTAAACTACCATTGGTGTGAAATATTGCAGTTTTAAAAGCTTCTAATATAGATGTTTATTTTTGTTATGAATGTCCTATGAGTAATCACTTATATAAGCAAATCAGGGTAAAATGGTCATATTTCACAAAAAAAAAAACTTTTACCAAATTGCAAGCTGCTTGCATTAACGGCCAAAAAGATCAGAAAAAATACAATTAAAGGGCACATACATGACCCCTTTTTTTATATTTAATATAAGTCTTTTGTGTCAGCAGAATTTGTCTGTAAAGTTTCAGCTCAAAATACCCATCAGATTATTAATTATAGCTGTTTAAAGTCCTTCCATTATAGCCCTAAACAAATTTTTGCGGTTTTTGGCGCTAGCCCTTTAAGAATAGTCCTCCCCGCCCACCGTTCCCGTCAGCGTGCCTCAATCTCCGCCCTCGGCTGCGTCAGACACACAGACACACAACAGGAACAGATCTCAAAGAAGCAGATCTCACTACGTTTGAGAAATACAACAGTAAGAACTTTACCAAAGACTGTTTAATGTGTTTGTTAAGGAGTTGCAACGATGAGACACACTCAATGCAGTAACAGAGTTCGTTCGCGCGCGCTCACACACACACACACACACACACACACACACACACACACACACACACACACACACACACACACACAGCGCGCGTTGAGCTTCGCACTGATTTGCAAGCAAATGTGAAAGGATACGGGTTTAATCTCCACTGCTGTATGGATATCTGTATGTTAATGTACTAAATAAACCTGATTTAATGTCAACAAACCGAGATTGAAGCGTATTTTTTGCTGACACACAGCTGTGGTGATGAAGTAAAGCTGAAGTGAATCGCTGTAGTTCATTACAAACATGCACTGTTTTAAACACATGTTAAACTTGTGAAACTCACTCTAGATCACATTTGATGATGATTAATGACCTTCCCGAACTGAACAGACCTTTTATTCCCAGTTGTTTTGCGCACGTCATGTCTTGTTGATATGACTATACACGTTACTACGGAGACATGTTAATACGCAGCTGTCAATCAATTCGGTGGGCGGGGGGACCGCACTCCTACGTCAAGTTGCGGTCGATCTCAAAACCGCTCCAATTGGTCCACCGTTTTTATGCTGTTAAATTGAAAAAAAAAGGACTGGGTGTGTTTATATCACCCCAAAATGACCGTCTATACACTATAACTACACATATGACTGTCCAAACAGCTTAAAAAGTAGATTTTTCATCAAAGGTGCCCTTTAAAAATAGCAAACTGTCAGCTAGGCTTTACAAGGGTTAACTGCATTTTATTGGGGGGGTAATTTTTCACTCTCATCCCTTATTACCAATTACACTCATCACTTATTAATGATTGCACCTAAAAAGAATAGTAGTCATTAAGATTGATCTGATTTGGAATGGTAAAAGGTGCCTAGATCAGAATATTGACTTGCATAATTATCGACTAAACAATTGAGCTCACACTGTGACAACTGACAATGACATTGTTAGTCACAGTATGACAATCAGTTGTTTTTCCTGACTCATAAAAGGTGTTGTTTCCTGTCAGATCTTGAAGGAGCGAGTGGTTCTGGGCAGCGGTGCAGCTCCTGGATCGAAAACAGCTGCTCCACCCACTCCATCTCCATCTTCTCCTCCAGCGGCCGGAGCTCCATGGTACTCCATCCTGAACCGGGCCGTTCCTGAGGACTCGCAACAACTTCTGCTGCTGACTGACTGAAGAGCTTAAAGAGACTGGGACTTCATATGCATTTCTTCTCTCATGATTAACAGTAATAGGGTGACAAAGCTCTGGATCACACCAAACTGTTTCTCAGCAAATGGGGTTTTTCCCTCAGACCAGTTTAAAAGAACTGTCCCCTTTATTTTGAAAATAGGTTAATTTTTTTATCCATATATTTACGCACTTAACCACTAGGCTATAGGCGCCATCAAAATAGGCTCATTTTACAACATTCCTAAAATTTAGCTTAGCATAGATCATTGAACCTGATTAGACCATTACCGTACGTTCATTACCGTACATCAAGGTTCGCTCTGGATGCCCTGTTGCCAATGCTGTCTGCTTTCAGTGCTCCCGCTACACTGATCTCGTATTTAAAGGAGCCGCTGCAGCATTATCAGCAAATCACTGACATTCCCGCATAAAACCTGCTTTCTAGTGTAAAATGTTGCCCGCTTTTATCAGATTCATTTAACAATGGAAGATCAAGTTGTTTAAGTCGTCTATTATGTGTCCATATGTCTGAAATATCCTGAAGCAGCTATACTGATTTGCTGCATGAAATTCCCACTTTTTTTAAGAAAAAAAATATATTAAACATTAATGCACATCAGTAACTTGTCACTAACTTTTTAAATGCATGTCCCTGTAAGAAAACATTGTAAATAACTGGAAATCCTGCAACCGCAATATTAAAACACTTGGGAACAGCTGTGGTTGGAACCAAAGTTCACAGTGACTGTTCTCTGGACTCGTCTCAAGCGGTGGACTTCTACATTCTGATTGCTTGCCGCCGAACCGCATCATAGCTCAAAGTTGCCTTGATTTCAACTCTCTTCGATGCCCACACCGCCGAAGACGCGCTGCGTTGCTCCTAGCTGCTTATCTCCCATTGAAAATGTATGACTTCCAGCTACTTTGACGCTCTCACTGCTATCGGTGTGAACATACGGTTAGCATCATGCCATACTATGGCTGCAGCAGGCGAAAATATATTACACATATTCTAACTGGTTGTGAAAGTGTACTGCTTGGTGCTGCAAACTAATTTCAGGCGCTGCGTTGTATCATTGCACCAGCCGCAACCATGGTACGGCAGCAAATTTCCTTGATTATTACACCAGATTGAAAGTGCAGTTCCTAGTCATATCGGCCTAGAACATAGCAACTTTTTAGTTTCCGTCGGTCTTATTGCACAATGTAAATACAGAAGAGTCAAGCTTTTAAACAGGACAATTATTTATTATCGGTCATTTTTAAGCAAGATGCTAATGGTCTAATCCGATTCAATGTACTATGCTAAGCTAAGCTAAAAGTGTTCACACCAGACCCAGAGATCGGCTGAATAAATTTTAAAAAAATGGTAAAACTCAACTGTTTATCTCTAGGGGAACTTTTTTCCAAAAAAATTGGATTTTTCCTTTAATATTATGCCCGAGGGAAATTATGCTTAAACAGGAACAGAGCAACAAGCAGTGACGCAGGAGTTTTATCCGTTTTTTACAGAACAAGCACTGAGGTTCGTGTGTCATAGTTATTCAACAAACTTACTTCTGTCGAAGCTTGTGGCTCTCCAAACTACTCTGACTCTTTAACTTCTAGCAGTGAGGATCTACTCATGCTTGTTTTAACAGTTTTGTATTAATTGTGTATTAAATCGTTATAGAGAGCACAAGTCTGCACTTTTGTGAATTGGGTATTAGCATGGTGTGTAAGAAGTGTGAAAGGTTACGTGTTGCGAATATTTGACTGTGTGAATAACTGTGAATATAAAACATTTATTTTCTCACAGTGTCATTTTGTTTGTTTGTTTGGAATATTAACACCCAGCCTATCAAGTTCTGTGTGTGTGTGTTTTTATTTTCAGCTGCCAGAAATATTTCCTCAGTGTTTTGTATTGGAAGTTAATTGGCGGAGCAAGAGAGCTGACACCACTCAGACTGTTTGCTGGAATGGCTCTGCTTGTCGGTGTGCGTTTACTCAACACTTTTTCTTCAAGTTACATCCATATTTCAGCAGGTGAGAGCAAGTGGCTATTTGAGTATTATCAGTATTGAGTCTTTTCCAGAAAAGTAAATTGGAGTAAAGCCATCATGTGTGAACAGGCACTTTTTTTTTTCTTAAATACTGGAAGATTAGTTCTGCCAAGTAAGCATTTAAATATAATATTTATAAGATAAGTGAAATGGTGGAATTCTGCTGTGTTAATGCAGAAGGAAATTGCCAGAATATGAGCACGAACACATTCACAACTCACTGACTGTGGGCCAATCAGATGATGCATTGACTCTGCGCTGTTGACAGAAATAAAAGCCTTTGAATCCTTCGTCCAGACACATTTAGTTGCTGCTTGGTAATCAGACAACTTTTCTATGTTGTTTTACTGCCAGATGTGGAAAAAATGATCTATAAAATGCTAATGATAAATCACTGGTAAATTTACCTGCAAGCACTGCGCTCACAAATATTATGGGACGTCATTGTCTGTGTGCTGGCCCGGATTAAGAATTCAGAGGCCCCTGGGCACATTGTCTTGTTGGGCCCCCTACCTTATAGTTGAATTAAAAAATAAGAACAACGTAATATTTTTAAATAAAATGAATCTACAATATAATGTATTGCCCGCATTTTTAAAATAAATGTTATACAGTACATATATTTATAGCCTACAGAGATTTTACTTATTCTAAAAAGATTTAAAGCACGCTTTGATTTAAAAAATACTAATAAACTTAGTAAAAATGAATGTTTTTTAGTATGCTTCTTTAAGTTCACTGAAACAGTACTAAAATATATGTTTTAAAGGGTATTCGTTGTAAATACAAATGAGTTCTATTAAGATGTCGCTAACATTTAGCACCAGGTGGAAAATAACTGTTTATAGAACATTTCAAATAACTATTTAGATGCTGTTTATGCACATATAAAAAAAGACTAAACCTTATTAAATACCCACGAGCCACTTGTGACTTTATATCACATTTTCATTTTTAAGCAAAAATATTTCCTTTTTTTATTAAAAATAAATGTATTTCCAATCTGACATGTAATAAGAAGGAGTTCATCAGACGCTGGATTCGAACCATTGATCGATCGCGTCAAAATATTTTGCCACACGCTTCACGAGCTACGCCACTCACGGTGCTGTCAATTGCGCTCTTTAGTTAGGTTGTCTCTGTCAATCAAACAGTGCTGGGCAGAAATCAGAGAAATTAGTTTATTCCAACGAGGTGCTTTATTTGCACTTAGCCTAAATCGACACTCCAACATCTACATTTTTCCCCCCTCGCAGGGGTCCTAAGTGCGCACGGGCCCCTGGGCCAGTGTCCATAATGCCCATTGGATAATCCGGCCCTGTCTGTGTGACAGTGCAGTTTGTAAATTAAGTCGTTCTTGTAACTTTAAGGTAATTTACCGGTATTACTGTGGGAAAGGGAATATGTTAACTAATTTCAAGAGGAGCACGTGATAGGATTGACTACAGCTGATCTCTATCACTAATCACTAACTAGCCAATCAGATCACTACAAATTTAATATAAATATCCAGCCTAAACTTCATTTCGGAAACCCCCCATCCATCCCTTCTCCCTACTCCTCAATTCTAAGTTCGGGCGACACGGTGGCTCAGTGGCTAGTACTGTTGCCCCACAGCAAGGGGGTCGTTGGTTCAAACGCCAGCTGAGCCAGTCGACATTCTCTGTGCGGAGTTTGTATGTTCTCCCTGTGTTCGTTTGGGTTTTCCACGGGTGCTCCGGTTTCCTCCCACACTCAGAAAAAACATGCAACAAAAGTTAAAGTCACAAGCACCTTCTATGTACAAACTGGCGCAGTTGGTGATCTATTGCTGGGAAGTTATCGAGAACTACCTGATCTTGTATCCCTTCTAATGCTCATTGACCAGGCTCATCTATCTCCGAGCTCAGGGTTCTCGCCTGTAACAGCACGCCAAACCTGCTAAAATAGTCAAGCATTATCTAAGTCGTGTGAACTCTTGAAATAATGCATTCAGGAATAGCGTTTACTACTGTGTGGTGTTCAGAAAACCAGCAGCTGATATTCCTTTGTTGAAGGAAATATTACCTCAGGGGTGAGTTATTTTACTAGTAAAAAGCTTTAAATACATTTTAATGGCAGTTCTTTAAACCTTCAGTTCTTACACAGAAGTCTGATACATTTTCAACACTTTTAAACGAATCATTTACATGACATAGAAAAGGTGGCAGAGAATGTATAGTAAATCTAATATGTATTAATAGCCTTTTTCAACAACACATGGACTTTTCTTCTCAAGGGATTTTATTTGATGGGGTCAACAGGTGCATCATCTCTAACTGCTGGAAACGCCTCAATCTCTTGAACGAGTCTTTCTCCAATCATGTTGTTATTGGCTGCTAGAACTCTTCTGGACATGAGGTCAAACGGTCCACCTGAGGACAAAAAAAATGCGGTAATATGCGACAATTGCATTTAATTGTAATAAAAAATATATAATTTCTAATATATACATTCTATATATAAAAACACTGTCTATTTCTATATTTATAAAGCAATTTATTGATAAACGTGACCAGGGCGCCAATGCGAATCAACAGACTAGCAAGTATGCTGCAATATTATTGCAAAGAGGTAGCTAACCCATGTTACTATGAGCTGTTAGATATGCCCGTGTCATTTTTATGATCTCCCTCTAAAGCTGCTTTTCCACTGCACACCACATTGTCGGAATACAACACGACTGTCAGAATACTCCCCCTTGTGGCAGTCACACAGAATTTTCAGTTTTGCAGTGCACCATGGAAGAGAAGCGGATCCTCGTGGTGTCCAAAAGAATGAAGTGCAATAGCAAGAGCATTCATTCTTTGTGCATTCACCATGGTTGAATGAATGAATGAATACTAGAAATTCATAAACCGCTAGAACAATTTTAGAGGGAATATATATATATATATATATAT
>CAIGQQ010034181.1:11693016-11731460 GCA_903798035.1 Danio albolineatus
TATATATATATATAGCAGGGATATGATCCATTCTTTATATGGATTTCCGTATTTTCCAAGTTCAATGGGGCGACCCCTATAATTTGTGTACGAACTGCTTTATACCGGATGTCTTTCAGGGATGTAATTGTAGACCTACCTAGGCTAATGTGTATATAACATGATATTGTGTAGTCCATTAATGTGACAAAGCCGGCTGTGCGCTTTTCCTGTGCTCACATTTGTATGTTACGACCACGTGCACTCTATGTACATGATAAAGCTGCAGGATGCACATTTGTTATTATCCTTTGCAAGTTGTCTGTTCTTATGTCTTCATTAATTCAGTGCTACAGCCTAGCACCTCAAATTGAATACCTAAAAGTGTCAGAAGTTAAGAGGATATTAGAAATGTAAAAATATATATAATTTATAAATAATTAAAACTATTAAAACAGGGACTTAACTCAAGGAAAGTGAAAGTGATAAACTCTTATTAGCAATGTATGATCATGATTTTTTTCCAGGGTGAAATGTTTAAGTATTTTAGGCTACCTAACTGGCCTTAATATAATTAATAATAAATTTTACAGGTCAAATTGTAGACTGACTAGTAGTTTATTTATCTAGTGGAATAAAAAGTCTACTTTATTACAGGGAAGGAGAACTAACTGACTTAGTGGCTCTATCTAGCGGCGGTGTGTGGATCTATCCTGACATTATTAAGTATTACTTAGGTCACTATTAAACTGTTAAACATTTAAACTGATAAAACAAAAAATGTAACTTAAATTGTGTGGCCATTAACAAATATTCATATAAATTATTATATATTTTTAGAATTATTATTTAATTTACTATTCATTATTATTATCATTTACAAACACACACAGGCATATATATATATCGTATGCCGGTCGCATACGTTCTAGTCGCAGAAGTTCAAATATTTTAATGGAGCCACAGCTCAAATTGGATCTGAATTTTCCGCAGATTACTCTCCATTGAAAATGAATGACTTCCGTCGTTTGTCCTGTGCAGTTGAAAGGCGGCTTTAGGCAGCTCACTCTCTGTCCCCCCAAAATGGGAACTATGACATCTAACATGTCATAACTGATGCCAATTCAGTCAAATTATCAGCTGCAAAGGGCACAATTGGTTTTATCTTGTCTAAACTTGGCAAATGGCCAGAGAATAAGAGGAATAATCAATGGCTTGCTCTACATTTAGGGATTTTAAATGCACTTCGCGTCGGGTGGTTCTTTGCCTCTTTGTACCTAGTGTTCAAGTGTTATCGTCAACTATACTGGCCTAGAGTGCATAATTCAGCTTTTTAAGTTGTAAGATCTGCAAAAACAAAGATAACATGCAAAACTTTGTTGCCATGTAAACTTAAAATAAAAAAGCACTCATTACCTTCGACGTCCAGGAGAACTCCTCCGGCCTCAGAAACAATGACCGCTCCTGCTGCCATATCCCAACAGTGGATCCCGATCTCATAATAGGCCTCGACACAACCAGCTGCCACCAAACACATGTTGATGGCAGCAGACCCAGCACCACGTATCCTAAAGAAGCAAACGCAATGAATAATCAAGAGGTATTTGTTGATGCACATTACAGTATTTGTACAGCACGTTATTTAGGATAATACTACATTTAAAGCCCCGTGAACCGGAAGCTGCCATCCTTATTCTTTTCGTAATGTGACACAGTTCCTAGAGAAACGGAATTTTAAATGAGCAAACAGTGGGCGTGGCTTGTTTTTTTCCTACCGCGGGCTGATTGGACGTAGTAAAGTAGACATTTCATTCAGCAAAGGGGTTTTAGTAGAGTTATTACAACCTAACTGACTCCTCCTGCTCACCATTTCAGTTTGTTGTCAAAACTGACAGTTGGAGCAGCGTTAGCCATGCCCATTACCTCAAAATCAAATAATCAATTTCACTGAAAACAAACAGGAAGTGCTTTTACAGATTTCAATTAAAGATTAGAAGGGCAAACCACTTTTGTTTTCTTAATGACATGCACAGTAAATTATTCACCACAAAACTAGCAATGTGAGCTAACAAAATCATATGGTTAGTTTTAAATTCTTGGGGACATTAAGAGGAATTCAATGAAAAAAATGACACATACCCATGAACTGGCAGACACAAGATCTTCCTCATGCTAGAGAAAATCTTTTCAACGTTTTCAGGATCTCTGTTAGAGCCAAACTCTGTGGCGATGATTGACTGGTTGATCTCTGTCGAACGATTCAGAAACAGTTGGAGAAATGGAAAACGTCTGGATCAGAACGCTCAGAATATTACTTACCTTTTTGGTCCGACACTTGCAGTGGCTGCCCGTTGCAAAATGCACCCTTCCCTTTTCGAGCCGTGTACATCTTGTCTTCTATGCAGCTGTAAACCACGCCAAACTCTAACTGCAACAGAAGAACCACTGACAGTTTGACAGACGCTCTTCCAACTGCATGAACTTACAACCTTCTTCGATGCCTGATAGATGAGCAAGAAAACAAAGAGGGTGCAGAGCGGCAGTTTTTTGTGTTCATCTCAGTGCACATTTCAAAAGACTTATTACCAGCGGTGGCACTTTTTGTTTTCCTAATTCTAAAACTGAAGAGAGCACATATGAAAGGAAATGATGCTTACCGTTTTGTTGACAGCAAAGCCAATAGATACGGCAACAAATGGATATCTGGACAAAAGACACATTTTTATTTTAAATGGCTTTTTCTAGAAGAGCAGGAAAATTGAAAAATATGCAATTGATCAGATTTCTTACTTTCTCCAAATGCTAAAAGTAATTTCAAGGGTTGGTTCACACCACAAAATATAAATAATCTAGTTGTTTTCATTACAGTTTTTCTCAATTGCTTTGGCTCATTTCTGGATTAATTTTTATTTTAGATCTCTGAACCATTAGCTTATTGTTCACTTCAGACTGGCATTTCTTATTGATTTAAGCAAATTGTAAATGCTTTGGCACATGTGTGCAAACAGTAAGCACGATTGTCTGTAGTTTGGACATAAACTAATTGCATATGGCTTGTTGATCAGCTGGTGAGGCAATTCTCATTTAAACTGTCAAACTCTTTACAACTTCTTAATCATTTTTCATTGAGTAAGCCGTCACACTCAAAACAATCTTAATTGTTTAATAATAATCTTTAATTATCAAACATTTGTATACATGCATGTTTACACCATATATATCTGATATTGACATTGGAATGTCTGCTAAATTGGTAAATGACCTCTAATTGCAATACAATTTACATCATCTATTTAACCACTCAAGTTTGGGAGCATAAATATGTAGATTGTCTACAACACGATCACTACCTTTTAGCTGAACTTCCACAATCCTGAACTGTAGCAACATGCTTGTGGAAGAGCAATTGGAAGACTTGTAATCTCTGGCAAGGCCAAAAAGAGCAACAGGATGTCCACCACCAGTATTTAGACGAGTAAGAAATTTATACAAAAATAAGTGTAGTAATGTACTGTATAAATATAAATGTTCATCATATATATTTTTTTTCCATGTCCTATTGACTTTTCTCAACAAATATCAGGTTTTGTAAACCTTAATTTCCATGGTAGACTGTCATGGTGAAAAAACAACTAATCATTTTGAGCAGTGTGGCTCACATGACAACAAATACACCAAATTACGCCAATACGCCAAATTACTGACACAATAGCTAGATTTTGAAGTATGAATTAAGTGTTTTGTGGTAGTAATTACATTTTGCAGACATGCAATAAAGTTTTAAGTTCCAGCAAACAGTTTTGCCATTTGACTCCCAGTTTAGAGAATGTTAAATGTGCAGTAGGTGATCTGCTAGAATGCTAGCATTAGCATAATAGCTTAGAAATTTTTTATCCATCCCCTGCCGTTCTAAGCCACGCCTCCTTACATGCAAATGATATAACACTAGATCATGTCATTCACCGGTTAGAAAACTCTATGGAGACACGCACTTTGTACAGCATAGTTGTTGACAGGCCAGCGGGTGCAGGAATTATATTTCCCTAAAACTGGCATTGGGGTAAAGTTGGTTTTATATTCGCATATTCTGACTTTCTCCTCAATAATATAATTTCAGAAAATGTTTGCAAATTCTAAACAGTGAAATTATATTATCAGCCGATGACTAAAAATAAAAATTCAGCAATGTTCACAGTCAATGAAACAGTGCTAATGTTGTTCTGAAGTAATTCCTACACTCTATTTCAGAACCAATACTCAAAGTAGCGTTAGAGCGGGATCGTCACAGGCTGTCACTGTGCAAAAATGAACTAATGTGTGAATATAAATCAAACTTCACTTCAGTAAAGCTGCTTAGGTGGAAGAGCACTATTTACTGATGTTTCCCTATTCAACTAAATAAAAATCAGATCAGTAAAAAAGGCAGTGCTAAAAACAGAAATATCCTGTCATCTGTTTACATTACACTTACCAAGACAACGATTGACTTTTCATTTTCAATTGTGCTCGCTGATCCTCGTACATCGCTTTGTTTATCTCCTTTTTCACTTTTACAATTAAACGAATGCTTAGGTCTATATAACCTGACTATATTATCGATGCTGTAAAAGGTACTCCATGAACTTGAAAATAGTCAATCCTTTGCCAGTCGTTTTCAGTGGCTAAACAACACTTCTGTACATATAAATCTATTCACAATCTACATAAGCTCTGCATGGCTAAAGTAGTTTTAAAACATACCTGTCTAAAGGTAATACTTCAGCCATAGTGTCACCCTTCAGATCGTGGTTTTAAACTGCATAACATCATTTCTCTGCAGCGTACAAAAGTAATTCTGATATTGACTCAGGATTTAGAAAAGTTTTGATTCTGCATTTTTGGCAGAAGCCCTTTCATAAACAATCTTTTTTTCATGGACAAAAGGACACGTTGGTCTTTCAGAAAGACGTTTAGGTAGAGTTTGCCTGATGTTTCTCTGTCAGCTGTAGATCAGTACCTCACATGAATGCGCGAGTGACGTATCTGTCTGCTTAAAGAAGCTGCTTAGAAATTTTTATATAAATTTGTTGACAGACAGTTTGAGCTACCTGTCGTAACTGAGTTAAGTAATTGAGTAATTGAAACATTTTTTGGTTTTATGCCTCACCCAGAATATAAAAATACAAATAAATACATTTAGATACACTTTAATCAGTACAATTGGACTGTGAAGAGACTTTTAACCAGCACAACAAAAATGATTCTGAAGACAACCACCTACAACACCTTTAAGACTGTTTCAAAAAAATGTGCCAAAGCAATTGAGGAAAACTAAATAATTTTTCACATGTTGTAAGGAAACTATTCTTTGATACTTTGCATTTTATTATTCCTTGTACTTGCTCTTTTGTGGTTCATTAAAAAAAATAAGCATATATGGCATTAAAACAATAATACTTAGCACATGCTCAGTGGGGTCCAAACAGTGAGGCCACATTGAAAATCTGGAGTTTAACATAACAATAAAATGTGGAAATAAACGTAAAGTTTTAAGAGCTAAAGTTCAATTCACGGTTCGAGGTCCAATGCCGATCTTTTCCCTGTCTCTGCTCAACGCACTTTCCTATCTAAACATTACTGTCCTATACTGTACAATGAGGGTGAAAATCCCCTAAGATCATTTATTCATTCATTCATTATCTTTTCGGCTTAGTCCCTTTATTAATCCGGGGTCGCCACAGCGGAATGAACCGCCAACTTATCCAGCATTTGTTTTACGCAGCGGATGCCCTTCCAGCCACAACCCATCTCTGGGAAACACATCCACACATTGTCATTCACACACATACACTACGGACAATTTAGCTTACCCAATTCACCTGTACCGCATGTCTTTGGACTGTGGGGGAAACTGGAGCACCCGGAGGAAACCCACGCAACCACTGGGAGAACATGCAAACTCCACACAGAAAGGCCAACTGGCCCAGCCGAGGATCGAACCAGCGACCTTCTTGCTGTGAGGCGAACGTGCTAACCACTCGGCCACCGTTTTTTTTTTAAATATTGAGCGATAAATGTTGTAATATTTCAATGAGATTTAATTACATTTCATAAATTTGTTACGTATATCAGTACTTAGTAATATTTATTAACCACATGAACTGTGTGACGGGTGACGTGGTGGCGCAGTGAGTAGCACTGTCGCATTGCAACAAGAAGGTCGTTGGTTCAAGCCTCGGTTGGATCATAAGTCCAGAGACATGAGGTATAAGTGAATTTGTTAAGCTAAATTGTCCATAGTATATGTGTGTAAATGAGTGTGTATGAATGTTTCCCAGTGATGAGTTGCAGCTGGAAGGGCATCCGCTGCGTAAAACATATGCTGGATAAGTTGGTGGTTTATTCCGCTGTGGCGACCCCAGATTAGTAAATGGACTAAGCCAAAAAGAAAATGAATGAATGAATGAACTGTGTGGTTATCAAGAGGATGAATGTTGTTTAGTGTTAGTTGCATGTAATTATGCATAATTTATTTTATATTTATTTATATTATATTTTTATTGCTAAAATAAGTACATTAAATGTGTAACAATGGCTTCCTAAAATAAAGGGTTTCTTTTTTCTTTTATTAAACTTCTTCTTTCTTTTTTTTTCTTAGTTCATGTCGTCTAAGACCTTTGACCCCTCTGTATCAGTAAATCAAATCTTACCCATGCACAAAGTTAGTGGTCCCATCCACAGGGTCAACAATCCATGTTGGTTTTTCAGTCAAAATACAGGGTTCTCCAGCAGCCACAGACTCTTCTCCAATGAAACTATAATGAACAGAAGCAGATGCAGTGCGTTCACTTTACTGTAGATTCAATATCCTCTGATCTCAAGTCAATACCTGTGTTCAGGAAACTTCTCCTTCACCGATGTAATAATAAGCTGCTCCACATTCTGGTCTGTTTTGGTGACCAGGTCAACAGACGAGCTTTTGCACATGATCTTCAGGTCGTTCTGCAAAGCCTCCCTCACAATCTGTCCAAGAGAGAAAACAAGACTTCAGTACACACACACACAAACAGTTTTAAAAGTGCGATGCTCTCTCACCTCTCCTGCTTTTCTGGCCAAAGTTACAGCATGGTCCATGGCATCCTGCCAAAGGTCAGGCATTGTGCCTTTATATTCTAGGACCCCTTTCTTAAAAAACAAAAATCATTTATTCTCTTCAGTCTCAGATTGCAATCACATAAGCTCCGTAATGATGTTAATCAATTCAGGTCGCAGTTCATTTTTAAAACCCTATTTTGTTTGAGGCAGTTTAAGTTTCTGATTAATCCCCTGTTTTTCACTGAGTTCCTGAATCCCTGCACACCATCCTTATATAGTGTTATTCCTATAAATAACTGGTCCTCTAATTGGGTCTTTGACTGAAAAACCAAGCAAAAAGAACTATTATGGCAGCTTTGATTTACATTAAAATAGCTGCTACCAGCTTTAAAATCATGATATTATTATTTTTATCTGTTTCTCGTTTATGTGAAAAAGATAATTCACCCAATAATCAAAATGATGTCTTGTGCTGGATGCCCTCCATTAGATGTAATGTATTAACAGAAAAAAATGTTTAACAGAAATCCTTATTTGACTGCATTGCACAACAATTAAATTTGTTTTCTTTATAATATATTCCGTCAGATTCATCTGTCATAATGACTTTTGTTCCATCTGAAAATATTCAAGATAGTGAAAAATGTACACTAATACTTTTAAGGGGATTTCTGGACAGTGTTCATCTTTTTATGTTGACCTTTTAAATGCTTAATATTGGTCACTACTGACTCCCTTTAAAAAGACACTAGAGAGCATAACTTCATTTGAATTCATCTTAATTTTAGGGTGAACTAACTCTTTAGGTTTTTAAAGCAGTGGTTGGTAAAAAGTAGTGCTTTCAACACGTTTGCTGAGGCTATACCACCATAAAAAGCATTTCATGGATCCTACAAGAAAAAATAAACATATTCTTAATAAACAAATTCTTTTGCAGATTTTTCGTTGACATTACCATTAGCAATGCATATAAATAGCATATATTAATAAACACTGATCAAAGCTAATCGTTTTATTAATCGTTATACACCTAAAAGAAAATTGTAGTGTTAGCTTTGATAAAAATCATCACAAAAACAGAGAAAATAGAATCTAAACCACCCTGGAAATCCACTGATATTTTATTTCTGATATTTTATAGTTCATGAAGCGCATGTCTGAACTGCACAAGCATTCTCATTCAAAACACAGACGAGCTTTGGCTAATGTTTACTAAAGATCCTCCTTTACAAATCTGCTTCGGCTCATTACTGTGCATATATAAATTAACTCAAGTATAAACATCGATGCTAAAGATGCTTTGTGGCCGAAGCACGAGTATAGTGGCATTACTAACTCGTTAAAACTTTACAAAAAATATATATAATACGGAGTGAAAATGAAATGCTTACCAACCGGCGAAATGAAGACAAGCTGTCAGATTGTTGTGTTTCCGGGTTCTTGGAGACGCAGAGAAGATTAACCCTACAGTAACAAGTTATTTTAAGATATCTACCGAAGCATTTAGTATTTAGACATATCCTCTCTGTATATATATATATAGCTTATACTATACGTCTCAATGTTCTATTTAGCATCGTGTGCTAAAATTCAGTATTAACTCGTATTATTGTTCATGCGCATGCGCATTGTGTAAGCAGCACGACCGCCTGAAGCCTTTCTCTTTTTTGTTGAGTACATTTTTCTTTCCATGGTTTTTGTACTTTACTCCCTGCTGAAAAAACTGCCTAGTTGGGTGGTTTTAGCTGGTCGACTAGTCTGGTTTTAGAGGGTTTTTGGCCATTTCCAGCCTGGTCTTAACCTATGGTCTTAACAGGTCAGGCTGGAAAGTGGCAGTTTTTTCCCCACAGGGTCGTAGTCGCCAACCTTACCCTTATCTAAATGGGCAATATAATATACCATCAGAATGGTGTCCTATAGAAGGTAAAATATATCTAGATAAAACTCCCTCACTACAAAGAAATAAACGCATACATATTTACTTTTACAGATTAACCATCACAAATATCAAGAAATCTATTCTTTATTCTTATGAAGACCACACATACAGTAGGTCTTAATCCTCCTTAATTGGTTTAGTTTTGTTTTCCTCAACTAAAAGAAAAATGAACACAGTGTAACTCTTGTTGTCCCAACTTTTATTGCAGCGCTCAAACCAAACATTTACAGTTGTTTACAGATTTGTGAAAGGTCACCCAAAACTCCCTAAAATTGCAATGCCTCAATAACTTAAAAAAAGAGTTAGCCTATACAGCAGGATTTCAAGTAAACCTCCGAGTAGAGAGCCTTGAGTAAACATTATCTGTTTGTATGTGGATTTCTATTACAAAAAAACACCTTCTCACAAATTGTTATTGCTGGTTGTGCGATGTCAGTCCCTTAAAGCACGACCCGCATTAAGGTTGCTATATCCAACCTTTCATATATGGCTTTGAGAATATAACACTTCTTATTTTTTAGTAAAATTCACTGTTTTACTACACCAAAAGTTTTCTAAATGAAAAGAAATCCTTAAAAATCCTAATAAAAGAACAGAAAAAAGGATGTATCATGTCAAATTAATACCACTTTAAAAATTCACATTGACTTCAAAAGTGTCAGGATGTTGAAAGCACCCTCTAGTGTTGTAGAAAAAGAAGGAGGAAAAAAAACTAAAAAATATTGCAGCTACTTTTATACGTTATGAAGCTACTAAAGAGGTTGAGGTTTGCAGCATTTCCTAGTCTATCACAAAAACAACATCTATTCTGGCAGGCCCCATAAAACCACAGTGTAACACACAACATTATATATATATATATAAAAAACTGAATCCACAGTGAAACAATTCAGGATCCAGAACTAGGCTTCCTTCAAAAGATCAAACCCATTTTCAGTTTTCTACACATTTACTCTGCATCAGGGGTGAAAGCCACATTGTGTCGATAACGTTAATAGTAGATCCAAAATAATCTCTTATCAGAATATTAAAATGACAAAATACCCATAGTCTTTTTACTTCTCAATGTAATACAAAAGGTGTATTTTTCAGATGTGCCTGCAACGGTATAAAGGGTCAGAATAAATGCACTGAGAATTCAACACACATTTGCGTGACATTGACTAGTTCTTTAGTACAAAGTGACGAAAAGCACTTGGAAAAATCTTTACTCTGCTACAAAAATAAAACACTTTGTAAGTAGGTTGCTCCATATTCAGGTGGGCATCTTTCACCGGTTATTACGTAGTATGGCAACCTCCTTAAACAACACTGTTTTGTATGCATACTACACAGCAGCTGGAGCGCCTGAAACAGCTTATCAACTCATGAGCCTACAAAACATGTGGATGATGGGGCAGACCGAGGAATCTGAACGTAGAAATCTGACATTGCTTAAATATGAAGAAAGTGAAAATTGATCTTACCGAAATACACACACACATACAGTATTGAGAAACATATCAACAGAGGTATTAAAATGCTGACCGTACACACAGGAGAAAAAAAACACCATAAAAAATGGCTCAAATGATTGTTTCGCATAAAGTTAAAAGTGAAATTTCATGTTGACACACAAACATGCGCGTGCACGCCCATTCACTCCAGTACAACAGTTTACGTAGCAATTATCTTGGTTAACCTGCCAGCATAAACTTGTCCTTGATATGCAACATTGGAAATGTAGACTCAATACATATTGGTAGTACAAAACCTAAGGGTAAAAAATAGCTAAAGATCAGTGCAGCTTTGCATAGTACCTTCACATTAAAGCAAATGGATTTAACAGAGAGAGGGAGAGAGAGATGTAAAATGTGAAGATCTCCGAGCTACAAAGCAACATGACTGTGTTTGTACACACAGGATAGGACACTGTAATCAAACTTTCATCCATGATCGTTCAAAAAAAAGGCTACTTCACATCTATGTTAGAGGAAAAAGCTGTCTGAAATTACAACGGAAAGGGATATAAAAAAGTTTAAGAGTCAAACCACCAAACAAAAGTTGACAAAACATTCACAAAAATGTACAATTGTACTGCATTATCAATAAACAAACATTGGCTTGAGTCTCAAAAAAAAAACTAAATCCAGAGGAAATGAAAGGGTAATTGGAGTGTTCTCTGATTTTACTCAATGGCATGAATTGGCAGCTGCAAACTTCCAGTGGAATGCCATGTGGTGCTGGTCCTCTCTCCATCTTACACACTGCCCCGTGTTTTATGTTTCTGTAAAAGACAAAACAGCTGACATTAAACACACTTGACTGTTATACAGTTGAAGTCAAAATTATATTAACCCCACTGTACATTTTTCCCCAATTTCTATTTAACGGAAATCATTTTTCAACACATTTCTGAACATAATAGTTTTACTAACTCATTTCTAATAACTGATTTCCTTTATCGTGGCCATGATGACCGTAAATACTTTTTTACTAGATATTTTTCAAGATGCTAGTATTCAGCTTTGTGCAATTTAAAGGCTTAACTGGGTTAAATCGAGAATAAATATTGCTTAAGGCAGGCATGTCCAAACTCTGTCCTGGAGGGCCGGTGTCCTGCAGATTTTAGCTCCAACTTGACTCAACACACCTGCAAGGATGTTTCTAGAAAGCCTAGTAAGAGCTTGATTAGCTAGCTCAGGTGTGTCTGATTGGGGTTGGAACTAAACTTTGCAGGAAACCGGCCCTCCAGGACCGAGTTTGGACACCCCTGGCTTAAGGGGACTAATAATATTGAAAAAAACTTAAACTGCTTTTATTCTAGCCAAAATAAATCCAAAAAGACTTTCTCCAGAAGGAAAAAAATGATAGGAAATACTGATCAAAATTCCTTCCTCTGTTAAACATCATTTGAGAAATAATTGAAAAAGTTCACAGGAGGGCAAATAATTTTGACGTAAACTGTATGATCCTTTTGAAGGTAGGGACAGTCCTCTCAAACTTTTGCGAGTTGAGAAAAATTTGCCGTTCTGACAAGTATTGCTGTGACTTAAAGAATGGCACAACACCAAATTAAAAGGGTTAGTTCACCCAAAACTCACTCTCATGTTGTTTCAATCCCCTGAGACCTTTGTTGATCTTAAAAACACAAATTATGATATTTTAGATCCGAGAGCTCTCTGGCCATCCATAGACAACAATGGTTATCAGACATTCAGAGTACAAAAACCACTGAAGTCACATGGAATGTTTTGACAATGTTTTTGGTTTCTTTTCCTGTACTCTGGACATCTCATGACTGTTGCGGTCTATGGAGGATGAGGGAGCTTTTGGATTTTATCTAAAATTTGTGTTCTGAACATGAACTAATGTCTCAGGGGATTGGAACAACATGAGGGTGAGTCATTAATATCAGAGTTTTCATTTTTGGTTGAACTAATCCTTTAAAGGTCCCGTGAAGAGGTTTGAAATGTGCTTTTTTTAATTTTTTTTTTATTATTTAATCTCAACTGAAACAAAGACAGAATGGGACAGAGTAGCTCCTCCACTTTAAAAAACAAAAACAAAAAACAAAACAGCCAAATAGTGTTATGTTTTATCTCAGATCTTCCAGTAAGAGTGGTTAAGCTCAAACACATCAAACGAAAAGTACATTTTGTCACTGTTTTGGATCACACTAGCCTATAGATATCCTCAAACTTACATGTGGATATCCAAAAAAACAACAACTTTGTTTTCATTTCACGAGATCTTTAAGGCTTGTTCACAACAAGAATGATCATGTTCTATGTATTCGGTGTGCTTTCTAGGTTTATACGATCAAGCTCTTTAAAGCAGGATGGCCTTTGATTGGCTGTCAGTGTTTTATTGCTAATGTATTGCAGAAAAGAACCTGCACTAAAAAAGTAACTCTAGCGATATTGTTCCTACATATGTATATATCGTTAAGGCTGTAGTGTGGACTTTCTACATTTAAATGCTAATTTACAATAGACTGAACATTAACTAGATCAGCCAAATTTTTTAGCTAAGCTTTAATGAACGCTCAACTTTTTGGGGGGGAAAATGGCATTTTCCAAGTCACGTACATCTTTGCATATTTGAATTCATTCAGCAGATCTCCAGGTCTGGTAGTAGAACATTTAGATAATAATTTAAAAAGAAAATAATAATTACCTGTGTGCTCTACTTCAATTTCTTCTTCTGTTTGGTTAATATCCTCTGTTAAAGAAGCAAAATGGAAAGATAGTTACAAATTAGACACTGAAGACAAACTTCTGATTTTACACAAGCAAAAAACAAAAAAATCGAATGACCAACCTGGAATGTCCTCCTCATTCTGCTCTTCCTCAGCAGCTTCATATTCTGTAACATACATACACACACACACACACATTTCACAACAAACCAAAATAACCTTCATCTGTTCAGTGTTTATTCTATAAATTGTGTAATTTTTGACATTAACGAGTAATATTAAATTCAAATGATACTTATACTGTTAAACGTACCCTCTTCTTCTATATTTTCTGCCTCAATCTCGGCTTCCTCCTCTGCTTCCTCCACTGTAAAGTCTTGTTCTTCCTCTTCTTCCTGAGCAGGCTCATCCACTTCCTCTGTAATTTCCTCTTCTGTTACAGTTTCTTCTGTAGGGACTGACTCCTCAGTTCTGTCTTCGGGTACTTCTACCAATTCTTCCACTGGTTCTTCTGACTGTTCAAGTTCCTCAGCTGCTTCTTCTACTTGTTCAGCTTCCTCCACAGGTTCTTCTACCGGTTCAAGATTCTCCACAGGTTCCTCTACAGGTAAGTTCTCCTCTGCTTCATCTACCAATTCAAGCTCCTCAACAGCTTCTTCTGCTGATACAACCTCCTCTGCAGCTTCTTCAACCTCCTCTGCAGCTTCTTCAACCTCAGCTGCTTCTTCTTCAACCTCAACTGCTTCTTCTACAGGTGCAGTTTCTTCTGCTGGTAAAGCTTCCTCTACTGCTTCCTCCACTGGTGCAGCTTCCTCTACAGTTTCTTTTTCTACTGGGGCAGCCTCTTCCTCCAACTCAACAGCTGCTTCCACAGGTACAACTTCTTCAAATACTTCTTCTGGCTCTTCCAATGGTGCTGCCTCTTCCTCAACAGCTTCTTCCACTGGAGCAGCCTCTTCCTCTATTGCTTCTTCCACAAGAACAGCTTCCTCTACTGCTTCTTCAACTGCTATGACCTCTTCTTCAGTTGCAAGTTCTTCCACTGCTTCCTCAAACGTCTGCTCCTCAACTGGGAGCTCTGGCTCTTCTTCAATAACTTCAGGTTCCTCCTCGGGAACTTCTTGGGCTTCTTCAACCTCTGGTTCGTCTTCAGTTACTTCCTCTTCTGCAGCAACAGGCTCTTCATCTACTGCCAGGGGTTCTTCCTCCTCTGCAACAGGCTCCTCCTCGACAGTCTCTGGTTCTGTAAAACGAAAACATATGTTTAGTGATATCTGCTAAAATTATACTGTGCTCCTATGGGTAGATTCAAATATGGTTTCCTTCACAACTAGTATTATGACGAAAATGTTAATACCAGGTCAACACAGAACCAATAGGAACTTTCGCACAAGAAAGTTACAGGACCTCAGTCATTGAAACTAGTCACCTGCCTTTGTTCCCTGAAAGCTGATTTCTCCCAAACCATCAATGAGAACTCTTTGTGACATAAGCTAGACAACAATAGCATCATTAAAAAAAAGAAGAAGAAAAAAAAAAGAACCAACTGAAAAGGTAAAGATTCCCTGAACTAAGCCGGTTCTTGTGTATTTCGTGGTAATTGAGAATGAACATAGCTGTGCAAGTTATGTGACTGCTGAAATAGCAAAGGAGGATGTAATTGGCTAAAAAAAACTTGTTGTGTTACATTTTACTGAGGTGAGAAAACCACAACATTACAGACTAGCTTGACTGGGGTCGGCGGAGCTGCACCTCAGTGGATCATCTTTAATCTTTAATTTAACTAGAACTACCCTAGCATTCTACCACTACTACAACTACTCCTAACTGCTTGATGTGCTGAATATGTCCCATAATCTGAAATAATGTTATGGCTTTTTACCGTTGTTTCCTTGTGGCTTTGACACAATCTGTATTGTAAAAAGCTTTACAGGGATAAATATGGCTTGGCTTGACAGACAAAGGAAACCGGTAAATGCAAATAACACATTAAGATACTTTGCTGACAAATCATTGTACACTTACATCACTGCAGTTCATATTGTGCTGGATTAGACCCTGCTCTGAAATAGAAGCTAATTTAGTTCTCCCCAAGAGCACTTCTAGAAATAAAATTGTTCACAGTTCCTGTGGTGTGGAAAAAAACAGCCATTTCAATACAGTAGGTATGGGAACTGTAAAAAAAAAAATGATTCTCTAGTGTGAAAGCCCCTCATATTTTATGTAATAGGTGGGAAGATGTGCCTAGAACTTAGTTGATGTGCCCATTTAGTGGTTAGATCTAGTTATACATAAGCAGGGGTGTCCAAACTCCGTCCTGGAGGGTCGGGTGTCTTGAAGAGTTTAGTTCCAACCGTAATGAAAGGACCTGAACTAGCAAATCAAACCCATACTAGATGTACTAGAAACTTCCTGGCAGGTGTGTTGAAGCAAGTTGGAGCTAAACTCAGCAGCACACAGGCCCTCCAGGACCGAGTTTGGACACCCCTGAGTTATAGTATATAAAATGATACATATTCATTTAGCAATACATCAATACACTTATGAGCCAACAAATAGCAACAACTACAGATCTTCATTTCAAAGGACATCACAAATGCTCTACCTGGTGGCAGCTGAGCTGCTTCTTCAGCTTTATGGGCTTGGATCTCTTCTTCCACAATAGTATCTGGAGCTGATAAAAAAAAATAATAATAATAATAATAAATAAATTTAAAAAAGCTATTAAGCTTAAAGGAAACAACTTTTGCTTTTCAGGATTGAAAGAATGACGATATTCAGCAAGCCATTCATACAAGTTCAGTCATATATATCTGCTGTTCACAGGTCAATGCGATTTCTCTTGTCATGTTACACAAGAACTGGCAAGACTAGTTTATAACTGGCTTGCATTTCAGGTACAAAGGCATTCACAGGTGTTGATCAGAATTACTTTGATATTTTGTCTTTTGAGCACAGAGATAAATGTTTAATAAGACCTGCAAGATAATCCAACTTCCTTGCAGTCGAATCAGTATTTTAATGCAACTTTTTTTTTAATGTCAATTAATATTATAAACCGGTTTCTTATTTTATTAACATACAATGATATTTGTGCATTAATATGATTGAAAAAAAAAGACTCCAGTGTATGATTCTACTTTACCTTCTTCCACAGGTTCAGCCGTGGCAGACTCAACGGTTTCTCTGGTCTCAATGGTGAGCTTATCTTTCAGTCCTGAGGGTTTTACATGCGCATGTGCATTCGTGAGGCAAGTGTAGAACACAAATCACATAAAACATGTAGACTGCTCTATGAAGTGCAGTAGAGAGCCTTTACACTAAATAGGACTGCACAATTAACAACCTGATGACATTTGGTTTACTTTTGCACTGGAGATTTTTTTCTGTCCTTTGTTTTAGACATAAAGGAATGCGTTTGAAATTTGAAACAGACACAGAGGAAAACACAGGAGAGGAAAAGGGAATATTTATAGAAGACTTTATAGAGTATTAGAAGAGAGACAAGCATTCTTGCGGGAAAGACTGTACATGTGTTCTTATAATCAATCAACAGAGACACTCAAAAGCACTGATAAAAACAAATCCAGGGATACATGGTTTATTGATAACACAAGAAAGTTCTCCTTTAGCAAAGTAACACTAGTAAATGAACAAACTCAGAAACACATGAATCTTACACTAGAACTACTACTTGTAAGAGTAAACCAAGATCCAACCCTCAAACCAAAATATGTTAAGATAAATTAAAGGCGATAATCAGCATTTAGCACCTTGTCGTGATTCTGCTATTGTTAATCTCTGACTTGATTCATTTTCACCTCACTGATTATCTCTCACAGGTCTAGAAAAGACTGCACTGAGATCAGCCAGTTTTACCTCAATTAAAGATAAAAATGATCTGCCATTTAGTGCTCTACTGTTTCTTTTTAGCTGCAGCCTTCTTGGATTCTTTACCTTTTCCATCTTTCTCAGCTTTTTTACCCCCACCATCGTCATCGTTTTCATCAACATGTTTCTCGATAGATTTCTTTTCAAGCTCTGGCTTTTCTTTCACCTCATCCTTTTCCACCTTCTTTGTCTTCTTTGCCTCTTCACTTTCTGCCAATTTCTCTCTTTCCTCCTTCTCCTTTCTAACTCTTTCCATGGCCTTTTCCACATCCTCTTTCTCTATTCTCTCTCCTTCCTCTTTCAGCCGAGCTTCAGCTCTCTCCCAAGCTTTTGCTTCAGACTCCTCTCTGATGCGGTTCAAGGTCCTCTCTTCCTCTTCTTTGGCTAAGATGTTTCTCACTTCCGCTAGTGCCAATTTAGCTATTTTTCTGGCCTCCACTCTTTCATGGATGATGTTGAGCTGCTGTTTCAGAGCTTCCCTTAGCTTCAAACCAACATCTTTGGCGTGGGAAAGCTCTGGGGAGAAACTTTGTTTGATGATGTAATCACGGTAACTGAATTTCGAATACTGCATACACACACCTCAAGCCACAACGCAATTAGTGGGAATGATGTAAATCACTTTACATCAGAATTTCATCAGTAGTTTGTTGGGATATCCTCTACACCAGTGGTTCTCAACTTACGTAACTCAAGGTACCCTTGGTTGTGCTGTAGTTGAAGGCCCAATGCAGGCTAATATACAGTAGTCAACATTCAAAGTAAATCAAAATTGTCAAGAATGGGTGTCGTTCAATAGTTTTAAGACAACTTTGATGAAAGGTGATGATCAACGACTACTGTATTTGTAGATAAAGCAAATTTGTTGTTTTGTGGATTTAAAACAAAGTTTTAAAAAAAAAACGTGAGTCTTCATATATTAACACACGTCAGCTACAACTGACCATGGAATGTATTTAAGCCAGCTGGAAACTTCCGGTTAAAGATTCATGTGACTTTCTTTAATTTCATGAGGTTCCTTTGACAGCGCAGTATTCCTTAGTTTATAATCAGAATATAGTCAGTTGACTAAACCAAAGCATTAATTTAGTTTTAAAATTCTCATAAAATGTGATTAAAAGATTTTTTTTTTTTAATTGTTTAAAACACCACCAGGGGCAGAAACTGAGCACTCATAAAACACATTCTTCAGGATTTCTGTGGATCTTTTAAAAAAGGCTTAAAAGTCCTATATCATTTTTTTAGTAAATTAAGGCCTTAAAAAGGTCTTAATTTTCCTAAAAAGTACTATACTGGTGTTTCATTTTAAAGTGTAGCACAAGCATAACTTCTACAGTGAAGATCATCGCTGTCATCTTGGCGCCTTTAGTGTACGCTGTACGTAAAGGTGCAGTATGTAAGTTTGACACCCAGTGGTTGAACTAGGTATTGCACTCCTGAATCATAACAAACACAAGCTCAGGTTGCCAGATTGAGGACAGAAGAGAGTGATTTAAACAGTGTTCTAAATAAAAGCAACAGCACGAGATGGAAGGAATATTTTCCATTTTAAAAGGAGTTTTTGTCCTAAACAACACCTTGAAATGATATATTAGAAACAGCTTCTATTTCTCACAGGTGAACAACAGAAAACTATGACAATGATCACCTCAGGTAAACCTCTTGTGCTGTATTCAGTGTTGAATGCAGCAATGTGAGTTTGAATGCCATTTTACATGGCAATGTAAAATCTATTGCCATAGTATACTGAAAGCAGAAGCAGATAGTTCACCTCAGATCTTGAAAATAAAATAAACTTTAAAGTGAAATTGAAGTCATTTAGCATGTACATTTAATAATGTTAAAGAGGGTTAATATGTATTCAATAGATTATAAACCTTACCTTTTCGTAAGTAAGTGCATATTCTGTGCTTCTAAATGGCTCTATTTACATTTCTGTTGGGGTTCATCTGGTGCAAACAGCCAAATTGCTTATCACTGTGTATCTCGTCACGAAGTGTGTTGTTAGGACACACTATTACAATGTAACCTGCTCAACTAATGTTTACATTCATAATATTTATATCCTTTGTTAATTAATAATCTCATATGAAACTTAATCAGTCTCATTTCAGAGTCTGCTACTGTCCACCGGAGGTCGCATTTCGGTCACGGACACATGCTTTTAGAGCTTTCCTGAATGATTTAAATACGCTGTTTTCCACCAAGGCAACCCAGGGTGCTGAAATATAGTTGGCTAAACTGGCCTTAGGCTGGTTAAAATGACCAAAACAAAGACTGTATTCTGGCACGGAAAAAACATTTTCAAAGCAGAAAATCTGACTTCAGCATTGTTTTTCAGATAAACAAGAATGTTCACTTGACATGCTTCATGTTCATGTTTCACTTTCAAACATATTATGGTATTTTTGCTTTAGAAGAGCCAAAAACTTACATACAGCACCTTTAAGAATTAGCTGTACTGAATTCATTATAGTTACATATTTCCCTATTTTCATATATTTGTAGGATGCAGTGTGTATAAAATACATTGATAATGTCTAGTCCTATCATGTGCGTGTCATGGAGTTGCTACCAATATCCAAGATGATGACTTTCTCTTTTGAATTCTGCGACACACGCACTGCACGACTTAGTGATGCCATTTAGCAGTGGTGTGTGGGGACTGATGTAAATTAGAGACATGCTGCAAATTTCTTGCACATAGTATCACATTAAAGCAGTTTTGCGAGTGTAAACTTAATTTGACTAAAAATACTTTAGGCGACTATTAAACTGCTAAACATTTAAACTGATATAATAAAAATTGTATTAAATATGTAGATCAAGAAGATCTTAAAAAGTTGTTTAAAAATGTAATTAAATTTACTCTCATGAAACCTACAAAAACCCTGATCCACAGAAAATACAGTGTACATATTTTAAAACATGGCCAGCACAATGCAATTTGATCTAGTGCTTCTAGTCCAGCATGTGACCCAATTTTAATTGTAACCCATACAGGCACAGTAGGTCATTGATTTTGAACAAGGAAGATCTTAAATGCAGCGTGTATGGAATGACATGTCGGTTCATCAGAAATGCCCTGGCCAGCTTATGCTTTTTGTAATTCCAGAATTTTTGTGAGGGGAATGTTAATATATCTCCATATAAATAAACAAACCTAATAGAATTCATCCTCCAGTCCCTCAAAAGCCCATCTACCACATTGAGAACCACTGTTCTACATGCTACGTTAGAAGATTATGTATTCAGGCTATGCTCATGACAAATTTCACAGTTCATTTATATTATTTGCAAACAGCCTGGAGAAAGTATACACACGTCTTACATGGGCATGTAGGTCTTTGTCAAGTCATAAGTCCATGCAGGCTCATACATATTAACTACAAGAGGTTTCATTGTTAAACACTCCTTAGATAAACAGAAATATAATTTGTACTTTGAAAGATCTGATGTCAGCTCAGCCATGCAAATAAAAACATGTCAGTCAAGTAAACTCGCATAACCTTTCAAACTCTCAAACCACACTAGAGGCTAGTCTACTGCATGCACTCAGACCAAGTGTGCAAAATACCTCCTTTCCTCTTGGAAACGTCTTTAGATTGTTCATCTAACGTAAATGAGAGAGACAAATAAAAGTCAGTGGCTGCCATTTAAAACAATTGCATCATGCAAGTCCTTCCTTTGAGATCCTCTTCATACATTACTTTGAAGCCCCTGATGTCAAGAACATACAGTCCATTCACCCACATCTGACTTGAATCTACTGTTTGATTCACTGTGCACAATGCACCGTAACAAAAGATTTGTTTTCTAATAGAATTGCAACTCTTATGCATGTTTAGTCACAATCCTTACAATGTGCATCATCACCACCTTCCGTTAGTGGCTATATTTATACAGCATTTGAGTAGTCCCAATCATAATCAACACAAATAAAAAATCCAAACACCACAAAAATAGAAAAAAACATGGCAACAATGACTAAATAATTAAAGCAAGTGGTCTGAATTGCTTATTTCCTAAAACAGACACTGAAACTGCACTTGGAAAGTGAGAACGAAAGATAATGGTAATATTTCTAACAATCTAAAAGTGATTCTACCTGCTAGAATAAATACTGAATAAGTAGTTTTGTAAATGATTCTTGACAGTAGATATTGCACTTATGACATAATTTATTAATGCTCGTATCCCTCTCAAGTACTTGTCAGACACTACTTGTGTTGGCAGGTAGGAACTGATTGTTGACGGTTACAGAACGCTGGGGTTCAGGACACGTTCCTACACAGAGCCACTTGAGAGAACTTATTCTCATCTACAAGTTCTTAAACACACGTGCAATTAGATAGTTAGATTAGTGATAAGTCCATAATAAAAGTTTCCTGTCTTTGCTAACTGAGGTAATACCACATGAAGGTTGAGATATACTTGTATTGAAAAATTAAGCATATTAATATTCTCTACATCTTTGTCCTCCTTTTCACCTGGTATTAAACCAATCGCAACTGAACAATACTACATAGAAATGTAAACAGGGTTTATATTTTTCTATGCTTCACTTTCGACCACTTCCAGAGGTAGTTGAAAAATATTTTATTGAATTGCCTTTGAAGTGCAAACAATCAAGCTATGTTTACACACAATGATGTAGCAGAAAAAAAAATGGAAAAAGTTCCTGCGTTGCATTTTGAAAAGGTTCACGTCTACTTGGGCGTTTACAAAATGATCCCTGTTTACACATATTCATAAAAATTGGCCAAAAACATGGTTCTGTATGCCAGGCCAGTATTTGGTGCGAGAAGCAAAGGCATGTCGTTGGCAGCTTAGCTTATTGTGAGTGTAAGATGCGTCTGCACTTTTGGTTGTAATAAAGT
Organism: Danio albolineatus; assembly: GCA_903798035.1. NCBI lineage: Eukaryota > Metazoa > Chordata > Actinopteri > Cypriniformes > Danionidae > Danio > Danio albolineatus. Next base: position 11,714,960 of record CAIGQQ010034181.1, read on the forward strand.
AAATCCACATTTTGCAGAGTAAGCATTAGGAAACTCCTGAGCAACAACAGTACTGCATACTTAGCCATTATTGTGTATGTGTGTTTGCGCTTGTATTTAATCTACACTCCTCTAAACACATAAAATGTGTTTTCAAAGACTTTTGTTTTTTGGGTGTTTATGCTGAACATCCACAAAACGAACAGGCAAAACTCCTAAAAAGTTTCCCATTTTGGGCTGAAATCGTTGTGTAAACAACCCCTCAGCGTGACTGAAAAGCCACAAAAACCCTCTTATTATTGACCTAACAATCTTTTCTGGATACATTGCAAGAAAAAAGCACCATACATCACTGCGTTGTATTAAAAACATGGATCATGGTCCTGCCAAAGTGATGTAGAGCGTGGCAAACTATGAGCGGAAAGACTAAACAAGTTGTCACAACATTTGAACACATTAATTCCAAGTGAAAACCTTAATGCGTCTCAGGTGATTATATGCGATCGGATACCTGAACAAGTCTGTTAATACCAGGTGAAAATTCTCTTTGATGAAAGAGAGCAAAGGCAATTCGTAAAAGAAAAAAGAAACACAACAACTTGATGTAAATCAGTCTGTTCTGTACTACTAAGCAATACCAAAAAGAAAACAGAAAAACCAAATAGATGTATCTCCACTGAGTTGCTGAGGATGCAGATCACCCCAAAATGCAATTGCTGTGCAATGAAAAGTGGCTCAAAATGAACCAAAGACAAAATAAAAACGATAATCATAAGTAGTCACATGTACAGTGTTAAATTGCAGGGCTCAAACAGAAGTACATACTGCCGTTTATGATATAAGGGAACTTAGGCATGCGGCAAAGATGAAACTTACAGCAGCTATTAGGTCAATATATTAGTAACTGGAAAGAGCCAAGTCCAATATTTACAAAATGTTCATAATGACATCATCTTCTTGAGAGTTCGCAGGTCCCAAAGTGACTGTTGGCGATCTTCCCAACAGCGGATTTCTTCAAGTGTTAGGAACAGAATCAAGTCATCTAGAGATCAAGTCCTCCTCTAATAAAGTGCTTCTGTCTCAATTGCGGTAGGAAACATGACTACTGATTTTGAAGGCCTAAAATAACGCACGTCTTTTGGCCCTGAACCCCTTCAGTCTGTGACGCGCCAGCAACGTCCTCCGCTGCTGCCTCGGTTTCCTCATCCTCTAGCGTTTCGAAAGGACTCATAACGTCATAAAGGAAGGTGAAGAAACCTTGAAACCAATCAGTGCCCTCTTCTGCTAAAATATCGAGAACTTCCTCAAGGGAGTCTGAGTTTTCTTTGCTGCCATCTTTGGTCAGCCCTACGCAAATGGGAAAATAAGGAAAAAAAAAGAGAAAGAGAGGGAAAGACAGAACAGTGGGAGAGCAAGGGAACAGAGAGAGGGTGGAGGTGGTTTGCAAGGTTTAGTAGATAAGGATTCAGTGCTATAAAAAAGAGGGTAAATATGCTATCGAAGCATAGGTATAGGAGGAAAGGGACATGCATGGGAGGTACTAATAGGACGGTTTTTGATGAATTGTTTATTAATTTGTATTATATTATCTCCAAAATGCACTTTTTAAAATTTTCTCTCAAACTTTGCCTTGAAATGCAATATTAGCAGGCTGGTCTTGTTCAAATTCTCATGCAATAAGCCAATAACCTCTTAGTCTCTAAAATGGCATGTGATTTTAATAAAACGATGACAAATGCATGAAGTACCATGCATGTGCATCATCTGATTTATTTAGTTTTACACTGCACAAAAGTGAACCAAAGTCAGTCATGCAAAGCGTAATCTGGGAAGAATTTAAATGGAATCAGCACACTTGCCTAGTAGTACTTTAGCATCTTCCACGTCAAAGTCTCCATCGCCATCAGCATCATAGGATACAAGTTTACCTAGTGAAGTAAATCAGATTTAGTCGTATGATTTACATTGTGCATAACACATTGTCATACTAAAATCTCTTGGGATAAACCAATAATTTAAACCAATCTCCTTAATATTAATTTAAGTAATTCTATAAACAAATCATAAATCTTTACATTACATTATTATATCATACTTTCAGACAGTTGTAACAGTTTGGGGTCGGTTTTTAATATTTATTTATATATACAGTATTTATTGGATCAAAAGTACAGTAAAATATATCGTAAAAATTTGTTACAGATTAAAATATCCCGTTTCAGGATTCTTTCGTGAATAAAAAGTTCAATATAACATTTGTCTTGTAAGAGTGCAAATGTTTTAAATGTCAAAACAATGTCTTCAAAACAAAGTCTTTAAAACAAATTCTTAAAGGGATAGTTCACCCAAAAAATAACTTTACAATGATTTACTTACAAGTCATTTGTTTAAAACCTCTTGGATTTTTTTTCTGAACATAAAAGGAGGTATTTTTTAAATAAATGCTGGTTGCAGACACTCATTGACTTCCATAGTATTTTTTTTTTCTACTATGGATGTCGATGGGTGCCAACAACCAGTATTCTTCAAAGTATCTTTGTTTGGTTCAACGAAAATATAAAAACTGGTAACACTTTAGCTTAGTTCACTATTCATGCTATTAACTTCTGCTTTATTACCTGCCCATTATTAAGATAATAACTGTTAATTAGTGATTATAAAGTTATACTGCATCCCTTATCCTACCCAAAACCTACCCTTCTACCTTAATAATTATTAATAAACAGCTTATTAGTAGTTTATTAAGCTAGTAGTGGTAGTTAAGGCTTTGTTAATATTGTGAGCTATGGCCTAAACTAAAGTGTTACCAAAAAACTCAAGTCTCCACATGAGGTAGAATAAATGAGGTAATTTTCATTTTAGGGTGAACTATCCCTTTAATACTAACCCCAAATGTTATATCAGAAGTGTATGATAATACAAATATAAAATACATACAATAAAATAGGGGAGGAAATTACACCCCAAAAAAAGATACTAAGTCACTTCCCTACATTTAATGGAATATGAAAGGTTCAATCAATGAAATGAGGTTTAGAGTAATTGATTATAACTACCAGTTTAGATTTCATACCTTGTAATACCTCTGAAAGATTATAGCGCAAGTCCTTTGCTTTGGCTGCATGCAAATTAAGGCCAGATATACAAAAACAATTACATACCACATTTATGTAAGAGTATTTTTTAAAAGATACACACAGAGTCTGAAAACACACAAAACCTAAACTCACCGATTACCCCTTGATAGTCAACAAGGTCAAAGTACACCACAGCTACAGAGGTCCAGACGCCCAGCAGAGCCAAAACCATGAACCAGGTGAAGAAAGAGGTTCCTCCTCCAACATCTGCCTTCTTCCCATTCTTGTGTGCCTGCTGTGGCTTAGCCTCTGAAGGACCAAATGCACAATGTCAGGAAAAAATAAACAAAAAAATGAAATACAAATTTATTCACTTAACAACAAGTCATTGCAGCAGAGGAAAGCCATATAGAAACGCATGCTCGGAATCAAACCATGCATTTGACAGCAACATTACACCTTTACGTATACATGTACGCATAAGTATTTCCATTCAAGGCCACCATCTGGCAGAATACAAATTTAGTTAGCTAGAAATCTACTGTAGAGCAATCAGTTTTTAAATGCACATATGACATTAAAATTATTTCTGGTTTAGAAGACAGGTTCCCTTAAATGGGTAGAAATTTTCATAATAATCACAAGGTGACAAAAGTCTAAAAGAGTGCAGTTATTCTGAGGTCTGTTGACGCTCCTCGTGGAAGTGCGATATATAAATACATCTACATTCAGCGCTCTAGTGGGAAGAATGAACAGGTGTTTTGTCCGCTACGTTCTGCTAGGTCAAACCACACATTGGTTCATGCGCATACACACACACACACGCACAATACGTTAGTAACAGATATACAGACAGAAAAAAAACAACACTAAAGTATTACAACAAATACATTTGGAACAGGTGTCATAGAAAGTGATTTCACAAGAAATCCAAACAAAAATTCTAAATACTCTATTCAAAATTTCATTTAACCCCAAGCAATTTCCCAAAAAATAATAAAAAAAAATCATCAAATTGTTGCTGCTTGTATACAAAAAAAGAGAATGAGCACAAATGTAACCTAAAAAGCAACTAATTCATATCATTGTATTCATTTTCAAATGTTCCTCACACCCCTAAAGTGGGTTAAATGTCATCTCTCGTCATAAAAATGTATATATTCCAAATACTATACCAGCTTCTTCGTTCACCACCTTGACTTCTGCATTGGGCTCCCCCATCCCTCCAGACAAAGTGGGGAAGAAGACAGCGTCTTTAGCCCCAGACCTACCCCGAACCCTTGTACAACAGCAGCACTCCTGCCTTTTTGTTCCCAGTGAATTGAGCCGGAACTTAATATGGAACGCGACCAGCAAATGGATTATTTTTAGATCGTCCGTTTGAAAGCCAGAAAATCTCAAGCACTCATAGGAAAGGGTAGAGGCAAATCCCACTCCATCCCGCTGTTCTTCTAGTCACATTTGAAAGCTGAAATGGTCACCAAATTACTATACTTAACAAAAGAGCAGCAGACGATGGAGGACGCACTTTGTCACATATGTGTGTTTTAATGCTATGCAAATAAAACTTTAGATTGCTCTTTTTTTTCAGCCTCCAGGCAGAGGAGCATGTAAATCTTGGCAAACTCGCAGTGACGATTTATTTTCCATACAAGGAGTCAAGGACCGGTCTCCCGAGTTTCTTGAGGAAATACTAAACAGGTTAGCAGTAACTTCTGATTGGATTTGCCAAAAACAAAGCAAACGTGTTGCTAGAGTACACAACTCTGCATTAATCTGACATTATCAGCCAGTATAAATGTCATAATGTACTTAATTGATGATGTATCTTTTAACATGATTACTCTAATTATCTCAAAAGAAAAATATGATTTCTCACATAATCTTAGTGTAACAATATAGTCAAGTCACAGCTGTGTACAAATACGTAATTCACAATTCGATCTCTATCATTTAAACCAGTGCCGGATCTAGGAATTTTTAAAGGCAGGGGCCAAAGTGGGGCCACAGTTTACAGAGGGGGTCCAAGTTGTTCAATTGGTGCTTGCACTATAGAACATAACTCTTTTGTCCTATTAAAAATACCGTATTTATTACTATATATAGACCTATCATATCTTTTCAGGGGTTCATTTATCATCTGCAAATAGTAGAGATATCAGAAAATCATAATTTTACCTGCAGCGTTTCTGTGAGAATTAAAATAATTCCGTTAACAAATATGAGAGACTGGGGATTGTTGTAACATGGGGTTAGTTAACACTGCCTATTTTAGCAGTCAGAAACAACAAACAGAAGCCGTCTTTGCTTTCACTATCAATTTCGCCGTGAAGCGCACCTTTACCGTTGACAAAACAGCTCAAATGGTCAATTAAAATAACGCATATATGACAGCTATGAGCGAAAATAAACAAACTCTGGTCAGTGAAGGACATGTTTAGTTTACTCGCATATGACTATCAATTCTGTTTTAAAAGCGAACCAGTCGGTCTGCAGGGATGAAAACACTCGTCATATAAGAAGAATAGCTTAAGTAGCAGGTATCACAAGCGTTCGACATGAATTAAAGCGCATCTTCATGTCCGAGCTTTAATATAAATTAGCAATGACTGGGGAGGGGCACAACAGGGGCCATACCGATTTAAACAGATCCGCCCCTGATTTAAACCAAAATATATGTTTATTTAGCTTAATGATATTACTTTGAAGGTCTAATAATATGCTAAATTTGATATGGACTTGATAGTCTTGAATTTCATCCTGTTAGGCAATGCAAACGGCATTGTGGACACAAGTATACATGGTTCTGAAGCAGATTTATGAATTATGGTAGACACATATACTGACCACATACAAACAACCCTTTTTAATGGTCACGTCTTAATTTATCATTAAAAATATATTATATTTGCGTATAATTTGGCATAATCAGATTTCCACCTTGCATTATTAAATGCATGATTTATTATATCACAATACATATCACCACATTTTTATATTGTTAAATCTCAAATCTAACAATACACTGTTAGACCATATACATTAAGAGTTTGAGGTCCCTTTAAAAAAAAGTTCCAGTTCCAACTTATTCTGACAAACTGTGTAATATGCATACATCACATACAATTGTGAATTGCAAATGTGGGGTGACAGTTTATATAATCAAAATATGGTACAAACAGTAACTTTCCCTTATTAATATTACCTTTATTTTAGATTCTATTAAAATAACCAGTTTAAATTATATTAAATTACATTTTCAGAAGCCACTGCACCAGTCCTGTTATGTTCTCTGCCAGAACTCTTTTTAATTTGCTGATATCATTTATCACATTATTAATTATATTATTATTAAGGATTATGTATAACGGTCAGTGTTGAAAACTTTCATTTCTTTTAAAACGATCCTCCAAAGTTTGCCACAGTGAAAATATTAATGCAGCATTTGAATCTTTCAGAGAGATCAAAGCTGCAAGCAATGTTTGGGAATAACAAGACACACCCCTAAAGACACACACACACAACCCGTCTCTAAAACTACAGATAGTCAAATGGCTGCCATTGTGTGCTAATCAACATCTTCCCTTCCCCCATCAATACCTGCTTATGAAAAACAGAGCTTCAAACCGTACACTTATGCAATCCAGCACAGATTTCTCTGTTGCTTCAACCATGCCTTTGTCGTGCACCATCATTGTCCAGCTTACATAACATCGCGTGGAATGTGTGCCTTGAACTACCCTCTCTTCTTCGGTTGTACATACACACGCCACTGCATAAAGCAAGCAGTTCCTGTCTGGTCAGGAACCAACTGTGGACATTAACCCCTTCTGTGATCTTATCAGCACATACCCCCAAAGCATCAAACCGACACTTTATTCTGAATAAAACATCACACCAAAATGCTGTTGGAACTCAAACAGGAGCAAGTGTTAAGACATTAAAACTAATTTTAATGTATTTTGTATGCAATGCATTGTTATGTATATAAATATTAGTGCCATTCCATCTGGACTGACCAATGTTTCTTGTTAACTGCACTGCTCAATCTCTGAAGGTTGTGCGATGCAGACTGCATTCACCTATTGCTATTTGCTATTACAAATTTGACTAGTAAACATCCACATACTACCTAGAATTACATTGTATTAAATACCTAATTAAAAAACAAACACAAACATGCATGTTTATTTAAGTAAAACTGAAATGCTTGGGTTAAAAAAATGCAAGCACATCATGACAAACTTGTTTCTTTACCAATTCTTAGGAACTCTGCATGATATTTTCTGTACAGCTGAAAAGCTCCCTGAAAGGAATGGTTGTGACAATTGATAAAAATACCCCATTGTATCATTTTATGATCAGCTGGTTCACTTTACAAAGCATTCCATCATGAATGCAAAAATATAAGCACAGCGGTTGTGAAACTGTTAACAGTTCAGTAGACATTTAAATGGGTGTGGCCCTTGTCAATATGATTATCGTTTCATCAAAACCTTTCCATAATAAAAAAAAAACATTACATCGGTTCCAAAAAGAAAATGTGGCGGTGTGCTTGGTACTGCTGACACAGCATTTTACATAATCTCTCAGATGAGAAAATGTTTCATGGCATTTTGATTAATTCAGTTTTACAGTTCAAAAGCTAATTTCTTCAAATGACGGATAAACACATCCTCCTTTGATATAGCTTGAAAATAGCCACCATTATAACACATGAATAAAATGCCTACATGGTGAACTAAGCTTTTCCATGAACAAAATTGGCTTTACCATGAACAGTCCTTAAGGAACATAAATAGAAAGTGCAGACTACCAATACGCCACACTTAAGTGTAAAATAATTATTAGCAATATATAACAATGACAAATCTATAGCAAAACTGTACTAGTATTTATATATTAGATTGAATTTTGAATAAAACATGGTAGCTTACAGTTTACAGGTAACATTTGTTAATGGTAATATTTACAGATTTTGTTTTAGTTTTACTTTCTCTAAACTAGTATTTAAAATGTACGCCCACGTGTGTAAAATTTCCCTGTGTGGGTTCATAAACCCTCAGAAGTCCACTAGTTAATGTAACACTCTTACATAATAATCACGCAGTTACTAAAGTCAACAATAGTAGCCAGATAGCTAACACCGGACGTTGTTGACCAGCAGTGGGGTCTTGCGGTGTGGCACTTTCTTTTTAATTACAGTCTGTGGGGACATGGGACCCTAGAGGCCACGTGTAACCCCTCCCACGATCTCCCAATAATGACACGTGAACATATGAGAGCTCGTACTGGGGCAACTCTTGACTCTAGCCATGAGCAAACATTTATCTGAAAATATAGGTCATTTGCTGATGTCGGAATTAAGCAAACAGAAGGATAAACAAGGCCCCGTGGCTCTCGCGAATACAAGACCAAAAGCTTGCAGAAGTTCCGCTATCATCTCTTACAATCATATTAGTGCACAAATATGATTGGGGATTTTAATGCACCCCTCTTAGAACGTTTAGGAGAAAAGTTGTGACTTGCTTGGAATGTAAAGCGAAATTGCCACTGCAGGGAAACGAAAGTAGCGTAATGTATACTGCACAGCTAGTCGACAAATACATTCAGATGTTATTATTTCTCACGTTCATGAGTGCTTTTAAAATTAAATCAACAAAATCAATCTTACCGCCTGATTAACTTTCAGGCCTTCGCAAAATTGTACGTCTTCTAGAAGGGATATATAAAGCATAAACATACACACCTTTCTTAACTGGTCCTTTTGCGTTTTTCTTGGCCATTTTAAGTGGTGGTTCTTCGACGTTTCTCGGTCTGCAACAAATGAACTGACTGAAATTTCACCCTCCGTTATGGTACTGATGCCCTGCAAAATCAAATCCCTATGCCTTCATACACCGAGGCCCATAGCAACCCGTCCCCCCTTTGAGTGACTGAGCGTTTGACCAATAGCGTTCAGTCAAAGCCGCTGTGGGCGGGAAAAAAGGGAAAGGTCACCCAATCGCGGAGCAGTGCACGATGACTTATTCAATCGTGTGGATACCTGCGAGCTAAGACCGCCCAGTTGTGTTCCCCTTTTTTCTGTCAGCACTGGAACGTGGCAAGATGGAAGGCTGTACTTATCGCGAGATCAAATCTATATCACAGTGCTGTGAGCGAATGTAAAACAATTAAACATGATTATAATTCGTATCGTTGAGTGTAACCGGCGAAAGATTTCTGTAGTGACCTAAATTGTGCCTGGGTAAGTAGGTTTGGGCTTGCAAAAGTATTGCATAGTAGAGTGGGAAATGAGATCCAAGCTTCCATCCTTTAGTATAAACACAAATAGCAGAAAATAAGATTTTAAAACTCAAAATAAATATTTAATTTAATAGGACTTTCAAAATAGAGCTGATTAAATAAAAAAAGTCAAAAAGCTTGTGCTTTCTTTGTACAAATTGTTCCCTTGACTATATGTTGTGCTCCACCCCTTGTGCCTTTGTCCACATCATCCTAAAACCAATGAAATGGTAGGTGTGTACACTCACATGAAGTTAAAACACTTATATTTGAAAAGCCTAAACGGAAATGATGACTTATGCTTCTGAAATGTCTATCAAATTACACTTAGAACAAAGCATAAAATGTTTTATTAACGGTTTATGTCTATTAATTAGACTATTACAAAGCATGAAATATAGTTTCTTTGGTTTTTAAAGATGAAATTCTGTGGGGGGGGGGGGGTTAAATTGTCACATATGTACTGTAAGTATACTTATTTGCATTATCCTAAAGGTTTGGTTGTGACATGTTTATTGGATCTGAAATTCTAAGCTCTCAAACAATGCTGCCATACTGCATGCATGTCGGTCAAAGTAGCATGACTCAAATGTAAGATAGGATACACTTTGGCTTAATTATATCGAATTGTATTCAAAGCTGTTTTAGATTTTCAATCATTAATAAGCCTAAATGGTGAAACAGTTCAGTAAAAATTTTCATGACAAAAATATATAGATAATTTAAAAAAAAGGAATTTACAGGGAGATTAAATGATTTGAGACAGACTGTAACTGAGTGCATTTGTTCAGTGGTTCATCTTCAATCAGTAAACACCCCCCAATACACTTTCTGTTTTTAGCACGCAATATGGGAACCATTTGGGCTATTTCCACCATTTGGCATATGTGAGAAAGTGCCATTCACTGTAGATCTGTGTGTGATTCTTCAGGATGTCTGTTGTAAAGTGGTCATTGTCACCACTTAAGTGTGTCACATTAACTGTGTAGATATTACAGGTTGATTGTGTGATATGTTGTACAAAATTATATAATTGTGTATTTTCACCAGCAGAGGGCATGCACCACTTTCTAAAAATATAGCCAGTAGGGGTTCAATGCACATACAGTATAGAACATAAATAGGACATAATGTGCTTTCATCAGTTTAAGTGTGATTTCGTGGAAATTGTGTGAAGTTTATTCAATAATGAAACAAATTTTTGTCAACACAGTTAAAACTACCGCATGTGTGCAAAAATCAGGAATAACATAACAAGCTATTTGCAGATATTTCTCCCTCAGTTGAAAATAACTTTTTGTACAGATAGTCCCAAATGAGCAACATTAAATTACAGCCCTTGTGCAATAACACTATGGTGAGAGGAAGGAATGTTCAGGTTTTGTGTGTCTCTAACCATTAGACCACCACTCCATGGTTTTGAAGGATTTCCTATTGATTTTTTTATGTTATTGGTAAATAATGTAACACATAATAATGACTGGAATGTAGTTCAAAGCCACCCACTTGTTCTTGGCATGCTCAAGAACCTAGATTGTGAAATGAGCTGGGACAAATATCACACAGTGTTCTCTGAAACTGTCCAGTTTTCAGGTTTAATTAAGTTAAGCACACTGTTAAATAATTTGTCTGCAAATGCATTTGTGTTATTATTGGGATAAAGCACATGAAAGTGTAAAAATACAATCAAGATAATTATTGTAAAACTCATACAGACAACGCAATAATATTCACTTAGTTGTTAAAGTGAATTATTTAATAGTTCTTCTCCCGTATGACACATATTATGACATAAAGGGTGCAACAAACTGAACGACACCATTATAAACAGGGTTTCAGAAATTCACATTTATGAAAACCATGTAAACACAAAGAGCTCCAGTAAGGTCATTGGTCTGTTTGTTTAAGAATCGGAGCAAAAGGCAATAGAGCAAAGTGCCACTTTACAATCCTACTTGGTAGACTGAAAAAAACAACAAAGGTTACCAATAGCTGCAATTTACCATTACGATACAGACCAATTGATTTTGAACAGCTGAAGTGTAATTAACAGTTAATCCTTGATTAACTTGTGTAACATCCTGAGTTATGTCCAGTTTGATGAAAATACGCCAATAAACACCACGACAGATCAGAAGGCACTTATGTTGTAATGTTATTACATTGTTTTTTGTTATTTACAAGTGACTGTGGAAACCTTATACTCAAGGTGACAAACATCTGATATTTGATATCTGATGCTAGATCGCATATCTTCAGAGGAATATCAAGTACTTCAATAAATCACATTATCCAAATATATATACTTAGTCAAACTAAGTAAACAGGAATGTATTTCTTCCAGTCTGGAATATCATAAAAGCTAATTACGCAGACAATTTAAAAAAGCTGCACCATCCAGTCATGTGCAAAATGACAAAACGCAAATAAAAAAATGTCAACATTCGTTGAAACGATGAGTGATTCACACCTTCATTTTATGACTGAGAAGCTTGTCCTTCTCCTCCGCCTAAGTCAACAGAGAGCCTATGGAGGTAGTCTTCAGACTGCATGATGTACTCAGTCCACTCTTGACACGCTTCATCTACACTGGGTCCAGTTCCTCCATACACAGGAGGGAGGACTGCCTTTGGAAAGTAATTGCAGAGACTTCGGGCATATGAACAGCCATGCATATGAATCTATAAGGTCAAACAACACAACTGTTATTGGCATCAGCATATGTAATGAACACATTACTTTTTAATAGAGAATTTTTCATATAAAATTTGCTATCAATTTACTCATCAGACCAATGTAGGTGACGTTTTCTTTTTGCCTCAGTAGGACGTTAAGAAAACATTTTTGCTCAAACCGTGGTGTTGGTGGTTCTTATAATGCAAGTCAGCAGCTACCAGAACACTGATAGTCATGTGAGTATACTAATTTGTTTAGTCTCTACATGTTTTTTGTTTGTTTTTTGTTTTGTTTTTTTGACTTGCAAAGTGCCGGTAGCCATTGACTTTGCATTTTGTGAATCACCAAAAATCAGGGTTTCAGCAAAAAAATATATAAATAATTATATATATAAAAAAAAAATAAAAATTATATATATATATATATATATATATATATATATATATATATATATAGTTAAGTAAATCAGGCCTAAATATTTGGGTGAACTGTCCCTTAAACTTAAATTTAATCATTTTTTTTTCCTGTATTCATAAATTTTAATTATACTAACCCGTTGTTTGATTTTGTCTGGAAGAAATGGTCGGATCATAGCAAAGACGGGACGGAAAAAAATGGGCTCATTTATCAAGTGGATGCCACGCACTTTCAGCGGAAAGGAGTCCTGCAAAACAAATTTCATTGTTCATTGTTCGTTTGTTTTGTTTTGTTTTTAACTCGTCCAATGCTTTGATTTGTTTTTTCTAAAAAAAAAAAACATTTTAAAAGCTAGCTATAGGAGGAGGACAATCTACTAAACAACTAGACATTAATAACCAACTCTTTTCAGACACACACTACAAATTTTACAGACCACAGCAAAAGTGTGAACCTGGCTGCTTCATGTTTAGAGTAAACCAGTGGTTCTCAAACTGTGGTACGTGTACCTCCCGGTATTTGTAACGGTTGTTGGGGGTGTATAGTATTTTTATATCCCAATGTTGAACAGGTATAGTTTAATCACTTGCTTTTCTGACACACAAAGCCTACTTTAATGCGCAGTAAGCAGATCTTATTTCCAATTTCTCTGTTCAAACTATTTAAAATGTTTAAAGTGGCTGATAAATAATAATAAATATTCATAATATTAAGAATTAATCCACCTCGTTTTTGAACTGTGTTGGCCTGTAGCTGCTTAATTAATTCTACTATGCAATTGTATTTCAGTACTGGTCATTATGGTGATACTTGGAGAGACTATTTTTTTCTGAGGTGGTACTTGGTGGAAAAAGTTTAGGGACCACTGGAGTAAACGATACAAGAAATCGTATGACAGGGGACGTTAAACAAAAATCACACCACTAAGATTTTCTCATAACCTCACTGAATTTAAACAGGAAGCAGCCAGGTTCATGACTTTTTGTGGTCTGCGCTTTATGCAGAGAGTTACTGCACATGTGAAAATTTGCATGCACAGACATCCCACCTCTCGTGCATATAGATAGTGGCTCACTGATGGCCACAAATTAGATACAATATTCAACAATATTCAAAGCAACAGCTCATCACATGTAAAGATGCTAAATTACACAAATCGCAAAGTAAATAACATCGTCATTGGAGCTGCCAAAGGCGAATTTGCTGCCATATGAACGCATAATTTGTCAGGAATCTGCTTAAACCATTTCATCCATGCCACACTTCATTAGATGAACTGGTATCAATAGAGGGCTTGATATCTCCCGAAAATGAGTTTTTGCAGGGTTGGATATCTGCATGCACTATGAATGAAGATCTTTTCTTAATTTCTGTTATCGTTTTTCTATTTGCATGTGTTTTCTTAATTTGCAGCACATTTGAGCTCTCTAGGCCACGTGTGTCAGAGGTGAAAATGTTTTAAAAGACTCTTACCGTGAGTACAGAAGATATCTTTTTTGCCAAAGAAGGATTTATCTGCAGAGCATGAGCAAAACACCAATCTTGGAGATCAAAAATCGCTTTGAGTCCATTTCTTTGTGTCTCCCATTCTCGAACAATCAGCTCTGACGTTATGAGGCTCACACGAAAAACCTCATAGGCTGTGAATTCTTTGGGGTTCCACTTACCTAAAAAAGTGTTTGGAAAATGGTAATATTCAATATTTTAACGGCAGTGAAAAGTTTGGAATTATTGTTTGTGTATGTACTTGCCAATCCGATAGAGTAAAACTCGACTCCCAGCATCATCTCTCGATCTCAAAACTCCATGGTAGTTGTTTTGCAGAAGTCCAATGACAGACGAGGGGCGCAGATCGGCTGTTATTTCTGGACATTCTTGTCTCCATTTATGATAGTTAATCAACAGCTGTGAATTATCAACAAACAAACCAATACATATTTATTATACAGTCTCATAAACATGTAAGAAATATACAGTGCTTTATATTTTTAAGAAAACATAAATAACAGATATGACTCACAGTGGTTGATATTAAGAATGCATCAATTAAAAAAAAAAACAGGGTGAAAACTATTGACCAAACCCTTCCAAGCAAGACTTCTCGAAAGCATGTTTGTGTGGCATATATTTACATATTTTTCACATGAAACTTTTATAGTTTATGTAGAATTTATAATTTTTTTTACTATAATAAAAATAATATCACAATAACCTTTAATCTACTAGAATTATGAACTGGAATATAATATTAAATATAAATGATTTTATATAAGAAAGCTAATCTCAGAAATCATTAATTTGAACAAGAAGTGATGACGCGTTTGCTATACATTCACACATTGTTTTTATTATTCATATAATTCTAAAGTGTGTCAGTTGGCCTGCCGCCAGTAAATGTTATTACTAATCAAATCACGTATCACTAAAAGTGTCGATATCACTACAGACGACACGCGCATCTGTTTATTACGCATTAATTTGAGTGTTCCGTTATCGCTTATGTGGAATAATAATCCTACAAACCTTAAGCGCCAGCGCCACATCAAAATCCCTCGCCTGCAAAAACCGTATCAAAAAAGTTTTCGTCAAATCCAAGTGCCGAATGCTCAGTTCTGCCTCTGCTTTTTGTTTCAACTCTGACAAATATGGTGCAATCCGGGTGGAATCAACAGGTAAATTGTTTAATTCCTCAGTCTCTTCAACTTCTTCAGACTTCATATCTGCGACGGGCGGTCCAGTGTCATGTTGTTCTCAGAGCGGCAGTCCAGTCTTACGTAAAAAAGGGGGCAGGAAATGAGCCCCCTCACATGAAAATCACAACTAGCCTGATGCTTTTTTCACCTTTGTACAGGTCAAGTTTCGTCAAAAATTAACCATGAAAACTCACTGAACTGAATTTTTACTGAGACACGCCTTTTAAAACAACATACAGCAGCCTGATATAGCATACAGTTCCAACAAGCCTACGTGCGTCCTCCAGATGTTCAGGAGGAAGTGAAGGAGATTAATTAATCATTCTGCAGTTCATTACGAAATTACATTTATTCTGGAAATAAGTTAACATTGTAGTGGGGCATCTAACACAAAAGAGAAAAATCAAGCAAAAATAAATAGATAAATAATCAATGAAAAATAAAACTAAATTTAGAAAATAAATTATTATGAATTTAAATTACATTTTTGATAAAACAATATTAAACAAGATTTATAATTTCAACAGAAATATATATATTTGATCAGTTTCTAATATTATTATTTTGTATTATTATTATACATATTTTTTCTTAGTATATTTGATTAGGGTCTGTTGAGAACCATTCATTCATTTTCTTGTCGGCTTTGTCCCTTTATTAATCTGGGGTCACCCCAGCGGAATGAACTGCCAACTTATCCAGCATGTGTACACTTACAGACAATTTAGCCTACCCAATGCACCTATACCGCATGTCTTTGGACTTGTGGGGGAAACCGGAGCACCCGGAGGAAACCCACGCAACCACGGGGAGAACATGCAAACTCCACACAGAAATGCCACCTGACCCAGCCGGGGCTCGAACCAGCGACCTTCTTGCTGTGAGGCAAACGTGCTACTCACTACACCCCCGTGGCGCCCCTATCCAGAACCAATAAATAATAATAACAATAATGATATAGATTTAATACATATCTATTACTCAACAACATATAAACAAGTATGGTTTGAGGCTCATTGTCCTAGTGGCTTAGTACCCAAACCCAACCTAACCCTAAAATGGATAAAAAATAAATAAATAAAAAATTATATTTACATATATACACATTGCCGGACAAAAGTGTGGGGTCAGTAGGACTTTTAAATGTTTTAAAATAAGCTTATCATGCTCACCAAGGCTGCATTTATTTAATCAAAAATACAGTGAAAAATGTCAAATAATGAAATGTTTAATTAAATAATTATTCCAGGGATTTTAAAGATGAATTTTCAGCTTCATTACTCCAGTCTTCAGAGTCATAAAATCCTTCAGAAATCATTTTAATATGTATTATTATTATTATTATTATTATTATTATTATTATTATTATTATTA
>CAIGQQ010034193.1:39766-51824 GCA_903798035.1 Danio albolineatus
CTTTCAGATGTAACCCTCAGCTGGACATTTCACTGCACTCAGAGCTGCGGTACACACTGATGAAGATCATCCTCAATAACCCATAATAGGGGCTCTTTAAATAAAATTAATCTATAATATATTGCCCACATTTTTTATATAAATGATATACAGTACATATATTTAAAGTCTACAAAGATTTAACATTAGTAAAGCATTTAAAGCACACTAGTGAAAATGAATGAATTTTAATATACTTGTTCAAGAAGCAGTACTAAAAATATATATATATTTAAGGGTATTTTTAATGTATATCTTCTAATAGCTTATGATGCATATGATTTGGATATAACACCGCTGCAATTCAGTTCTGTGAATCTGAGTCCTCCATAATACACACGTATTAAAGACTCCTACTTGTCTTCCTCGTGATGAAGAGCAGGCAAAGTCTGAAATGTAGAGGGGAATAAAAGAAGAGCGTGTTCATCAGACGCTGGATTCGGGACGGGTTCATTATCGACCTCTTCAAAACATATTGCCATGGGCTTAACGAGCTACACCACTGTCAGCTGCGCTCTTTAGTTATCTTGTCTCTGTCAATCAATCAGTGATGGGCGGGAATCACTCAACTAGCTTATTCCGACAAGCTGCACGTGCCCATAATGCCCATTGGTTAATCCGGCCCTGCTCACAGTGGTTATCGTAACACTTATCGATCATTTTTACGAAATTAACAGCAAGAACAAACACAGAAGCGCTGTCTGATTGACAAACAGCGCCTAATTATGGTCAAAAAAAATTAAAACGGCAAAATGGGAAGAATTTAACCGCATTTTGAAAGTAAACACAGTATAATCTACACAAGTGCAGTGCATAAGAGAGGGGGCAGTGTGTAGATGTGGTGCGCTTGTGGTTCTGTGACTGCTGGCTGCTGTATGGTTCACGATTATGGCAGTTAAAGTAACTAGGTTAATGTCAATTTAAATAAACCTAATTTAAATATATTAATCTAATGTGTTGTGTGGGTTTTAGACAGCTTTTCCGCTGGAAAAAGTCAGCTATATCTGTCAACACTGGACCTACTCATATAGTGCTGTTTCACATCTGTCACTATGCTGATGCAGAGGCGTCTGTAGCTCCGCCCTCTTCTGGCACAATCTATGCGGAATGATTTTAGGAGTATCATAACTAAAAACTTAATTTATGAAATAAATGTAATACCTTTTTAACTTGTATTTAATGTTTACAATGTGAATCCAATTAGATGCACTTTATTTGGTAAACAAAGCAAGTCTCTCGTATAAAATCTCTACTAAAAGACAGAAAATATTAGTTTACAAACTGTATTGTAAATAAATCACATGAATATATTCATATTAGTCAATATTATTACTGAAATTAATTTAAAAACTGAATAAATAAACATTTACACCAGTAAATATACAGAATCAATGATGGGCTAAAAATCTGTGGAATTCTGCGCGCGCAGATTCCGTGTGGGCCTACTCATTACTTCTGAAAAGACGACGATACGCGGTGCTGGTCTGCTCAATGCTTCTTGATTCGAGGGTTTGTGGATATCTGGATGTGAAGCGGGACTAAACTCTGAGTGAGAGCAGCGTTACTGCAGAGGGTTATCGTCCATTCCTCCTCTGTTACTGTGGTAGAAGTGTCCTGATCTCCTGCTGTCTGACTGACTCCTGGTGTTAATCCACTGTTGAGTTGCTGGTTTCTTCTGTTCTGTTCTTCAGCGGCTGTTTAATGAAGGCTGGCGGTGTCCCATGATGCCGCTGTGCGCTAGCGTGGCCACATGTTCTTCATCACCTGTACTATATTTAGCTTTTGATATATCTCTGTATGTTTGTTTGTTTGTTTATCTTCATATGAGTTGTGTATGTTCTATGCATTCTTCAAGGGGGCGTACGCTCCTGAACACTACAGCGGTGACGCTAGCGGACGAACGCTAGCGAAACAACGTGTGCAATACCATACTAGCAAACCCATCGCATGTCTGCCCGAAGGACACATGTATTTATTATTATTGCTGAGTTCCACAACTAAATATTTAAATATGTAAAGCAATATCAGTCTAATGTACAATGATTTGGTGTTCTTTTGACTCCAATCTTCTTGCTTTTACTCTGCTTTTCCAGACATTACTCCTCTAATAGTTATTTTCAATTTGCATTTTGCCCCTTACGTAAATAAAGTTTCAGAGAAACCGTCTGCTTGTGTGGATGATCTGTTGAGGAGAGCCGTCTGGTGTGTTATTATAGCGTACTGTTATACTCCATCAACCTCTTCTCCTTCTGAGACTGATCTCTATACGCATCTCCTCCTAGACCGTTCACTCTACAACCACCAAACTAACTCCAGACCTCCACACTGCTCTGACTCGGGTTGCTCCATCTTTTCCAACTGACAGTTTTCTGAAAACCGACCCGCAAACTTCGTAAAAGTCCCATTGACTTAACATTGGACCAAACTTAGCAAGCTCATAACTCTGCATCAGACTGTCACACAGACTTAAGGTTAACTCAGACTACCAATCGGCCAATCACTGATGACCTTTTTAACTTACTAGCCACACCCTAGCAACTGCTTACGGCACCCTAGCAACTGTCCCATAGACTTCCATTGTAAAAAAAACTGCCATTGACTTAACATTGGACATGCTAATATCATACATTCCCAATCCATACTAGCAATATACTGATCCATACTAGAAACATACAAACATACTAATTATACTAGCAAACATGCTAATCATACTATAAACCTACAAGCAACATGTCAATTCATATTAAATTCATGTTAATATGCTAGTTTATACTAGAAACATGTTAGCAACATGCTAATTCATACTAGAACCATGCTAACAATGTTCTAATTTATGCTAGAAACATGCTATTATAATGCTAATTCAAACTAGAACCATGGTAATTTATGTTAGCAACTGCCTAGCAACACTGTAGTAAACACCTAGAACACCCTAGCAACCACCTAGAACACAGAACACCATAGCAACCACTCAGAACACCTTAGCAACCATCTAGCAACACCTTAATAACCACACAACACCGTAGCAACTGCCTAGCAACACCTTAGTAATCACTCAACACCTTAGCAACCGCCTAGCAACACCTAAGTAACCCGTCAGAACACCCTAGCAGCACAATAGCAACCACTCAGAACACCCTAGCAATGCCTTAGCAACCACCTAGAAGACCGAAGCAATGCCTTAGTAATCACTCAGAACATCCTAGCAACCGCCTAGTTACACCATGTCAATGACTCAGAACAGCCAAGCAACACCTTAGCAACAACTTATACCACCTTGACAACCACCTAGCAACCGCCTAGCAGCACTTTAGTAACCACCAAGAACACCCTAGCAATGCATTAGTAAACACCTAGAACACCCCTGCAACCACATAGCAACACCTTAGCAACCGCCTAGCAACCACTCAAAACTCCTTAGCAACCATCTGAAAACACCTTAGAAACCCGTCAAAACACCTTAGCCATGACTCAGATCACCTTGACAACCACCTAGCAACACCTTAGCATTCGCCTAGCAGCACCTTAGTAACCACCAAGAACACACTAGAAATGCCTTAGTACCCATCTAGAACACCCTTGCAACCGCATAGCAACACCTTAGCAACTGCCTAGCAACCACTCAAAAAACCTTAGCAACCAGTCAAAACACCATACAACACCTTAGCAACCGCCTAGCAACCACTCAAAACAACTAAGCAACCACCTGAAAACACCTTAGCAACCGCCTAGCAACCACTTAAAAACGACTTCAATAATTGAAATGTTAAAACTACAAACTCTCAGGCGAGACTTCCTCAAGCCACCATAAGGTCTGTCTACTAACTTTACTCTTCTGGCTGTTGTGTTATATTTTAGTGCTGGACAAAGACTAACCTCATCCAAAATAAAGCTCGTGAAGAATGATCATCTATAAACACATACACACATGCAATTTCTTTCTTTATATTATAACATTATATATATATATATATATATGACATTAATTAGATATTAATTTGAATATCTGAGCAAACAGTTTTGTTGTTATGCAGGTGTGTGTATTACGTGTGTTTGAGTATGTTAATTATATTTAAATAAAATATTTGTGTGTATGCTATTAGTTCTATATACACATTTTATATATATATACCTAATATACATGAATAAATGTAAAAACATACTATAAATATACAGTCCCTGACAAAAGTCCTGTCGCTTGTGTACAAATTGACCTGAAGTGCAGCTGAAATATATTTTTAATCAAGATTTTTTAACTAGAAATGGCTCAGTTTAATGCCAACAGCTTTTGTAATTATGTTTCAGTGCAAAACGAAACTTTCAAACAGTATTGTAAGATTTCCAGCTTAGTAAAGCCCATTGAGTGAATTTTTGCAAAGACATAAGTGTTGTCGCCTTGTCATATAAGCTTTACCTGTGACTAATATTTAATCAATTAGGTCTCAGGTGTGTATAAAAAGAACTCCAGTACACTAGACCTTCACATCAACTGCAACTAGACCTCTGCAAGCATGCCTAAGATTCACCCTGAGACTAAAGTGTTGCTTATCAAGAGGCTGAAGACCACATCCACTGTTGATGTGGCAGACACCTTCAATGTGTCTCAGCGTCAAGTACAGAGGATAAAAAAAAGATTTGAAGAGACTGGAGATGTTTTTGACAAGACCCCGCAAGACAACAACTCGAGAGCACCGTTTGTTGGCTCGAAAATCCAAGGCCAGCCCATTTTCCACTGCAGCAGAGCTCCACGAGACCTGCTCACCTGAAGTCCCTGTGTCAACTAGAACAGTTTTTGTGGATTCTGTCTCAAAATGGCCTCCATAGCTGAATCACTGCCCAGAAGCCAGCACTAAACAAAAGACAATTAAAATACTGTGTGGGATTTGCAAAAAGCCCACAGCCTGCTAAAAGGATGGACACTGGAAAAGTGGCAGAAGGTGGATTTTTCAGATGAATCTTCTGTTGAATTACACCACAGTCGACAGAAATATTGCAGAAGACCTACTGGAGCACGCATGCATCTGAGATTCACACAGAAAACAGTGAAGTTTGGTGTTGGAAAAATCATGGTCTGGGGTTGCATCCTGTATGGGGGCGTGCGAGAGATGTGCAGGGTGGATGGAAGCAGCAATAGTCTAAAATACCAATAAATCTTAGCTACCGCATATTTCCAACCATAAAAGAGGCCAAATTCTGCAGCAGGATAGTGCTCTATCGCATACTTCCATCTCCACATCAAAGTTCAACAAGGTGAAGAAGATCAAGATACTCAAGGATTGGCCAGCCCAGTCACCAGACATGAGCATCATTGAGCATATGTGGGGTAGGATGAAAGAGGAAGCATGGAAGATGAAACCAAAGAATATTGATGAACTCTGGGAGTCCTGCAAGACTGCTTTCTTTGCTATTCCTGATGACTTCATCAATAAATTGTATGAATCCTTGCCAAACCGCATGGATGCAGTCCTTCAAGCTCATGAAAGTCATACAAGATATTAAATTTGGATCTCATAGCACCACTACTTAATTTGCTGACATTTTTTTTTTTTTGTATTTGCAATAAATTTGTTCAATTTCTTTATAGGCGACAAAACTTTTGACTTTCCAAAATTTGACCTTTCTGTCTTGATTAAATGATAAATATTTTTTCAGTGAAACTAATTTATTTCAGTGCATTAAACTTCATTTGGGAGGGTTTTAGCTTTTCATTTGAGCTATTTCTCACACTAATCGATTAATTAAAAGTCAGGTTAATAGCAAGTGTTTCTACAAAATAGACAAGTGACAAAACTTTTGTCAGGGACTGTATGTGTGTGTGTGTGTGTGCATACTGTATAAATTTATTATGTACACATTCAACGTTTTTTATTATATTTAAATATAAAATTTATGTATATGATACTAATTGAATATCAGTTTAAATTCTTTGCATATTATTTTGCATAATTATGGTAATTAAAATGATAAGTGTGTATTATAAATACCTAATACAAATATAGAATATACACAGTTTTCACATAAACATGTCCTTTTATTTTGGATTTGATTAGGAGCAGTTCATCTGTGCCAGCTAAAACTGTAAGATGTGTACGCATATTTAAATCTATAATGTAGTATTTATATAGCGCATGTATCGTGTGTGGCCATACACCCAAAGCACTTGCCAACCATAAGGGGGTCTCTCCACACCACCACCAGTGTGCAGCTCCACCTGATGATGCTCCGGCAGCCACAGGACAACAGCGCCAGTGCTGGGGGAGTGGAGAGACAGTGATGGAGCCAATCAGTGGATGGGGATGATGGGTAAGGACTGATGGAGGGAGTTTGGCCAGGACATGTAGAAATATGTATCTACATCATATTTTGTGCATAATTACGGTAATTATGATTATGCATTACATATACTTTTTATCAGATTAATGACTGTAATCTTTGCCCAGCACTAATTATATTCAGTAATCATGTTCTTGCTCTGTTTTTATGATTATAATCAGTTAACATTTGTATTACTGCGAATGTGTCTGTCTTAATCCTAAACTCGCCTCATTATCAGTGATTTTCAGAATGTATGTGGTGTTCAGAGACCCTCACTGTGGTGCAGTGACCTGTGTTTCTGCAGAGGCTCTCTCTGACCACCGGGCGGCAGCAGCGGGTCACCATCATCACTACAGCTGAGGGGGCGCAGCTACAGGTGTCGGTGGGCGTGTCACACGCAGATTGAATATTCATGAGCAGGCACAAGCTCTAGATAAAACACAAGAAACGTCCTTTTTTTACTTGTAAAGCACAAATACACACACAGCAGCAGTGAGCTGAACACTAGACAGACAGCTAAATATAATAATAGCGCACACAAACTACTGCACTTTTAAACAAATAATAAAGCAGAGCAGATATTTAATGAGTTAAAACCAGGAGGAAGAGCTGAATATTCAGTGCTGTGTGCATATTATTCCAGAATGTGGAATTAAGACACATTATCTCGATTAAAGAGGTTCATCACAAAAATAAATCATGATTGAACACATTCAAAATTAGTTTGCTTTTACATAAGATGTGCGTGTGTGTATGTTTATATATATATATATATATATATATATATATATATATATATGTAAAAAAAACTTTTTTGCATATTCAAATTTATATATAACCAGTATCGTTTATATTATATATCTAAAAATAAACAAATATTTTCTCAAAAAAATGCATGCATGTGTGTATTTATATATACATAAAACATTTATAATACACACACATCTTACAGTGTCAATTTTTTTTTATTAAATGTATTATGCATAAATAAATAAATACAAACATGCATGGGTCTAGGAGGAAACATGTTTATCTATATTTAAATATCTATATAATATGAGACTAATATATGCATTTAAACATCTATGCAACATTTTTTGTATATAGTCATTTAAATTATGAGGGTGTGTTGTGTTTATATAAATATATATATATATATGTATACACACACATACAGTTGAAGTCAGAATTATTCACCCAATTCCTCCAATTTCTGTTTAACGGAGAGCAGATGTTTTCAACACATTTATAATCATACTAGTGTTAATAACTCATCTCTAATCACTGATTTATTTTCTCTTTGCCATGATGACGGAAAATAATATCAGACTAGATATTCTTCAAGACACTTCTATACAGCTTACAGTGACATTTAAAGGCTTCACTAGGTTAATTAGGTGAACTAGGCAGGTTAGGGGAATCAGGCGAGTTATTGTATAGCGATGGTTTGTTCTGTAGACTGTTGGGAAATAAATGAGCTTAAAGAGGCTAATAACATTGACCTTAAAAAATTAAAAACTGCTTTTATTCTAGCCTAAATAAAACAAATAAGACTTTCTCCTGAAGAACAAACATTAGAGGAGATACTGTGAACATTTCCTGATATATTTATATATTCTTATACTTAATATAATATTAATAATATATAATACATACACACACACATATATATTTAGATATTACATAAACACTAACTTTTATTTTAGATATGATTAATCGTAGTTAATAATTAATTGCACTAACTATATTTACAAGCTGATGTTCTTCATCTGTTTATTTTATTACACTTTTATAAGTCTCCTTATTATTATTTTTTGTATTTTTGGGCATTATTTTGGACGCGATTAATCTTTGTCCAGTGCTAGAAAATAGAAATGCAAGCTAATACACACGTGTCCTCTGTTCTGCTTGATTTATACTGGATATTATTATTTGACAGTATATCTAACAGGAATCATTATTCAACAACTGCAGATTCACACACACCTTCATGTGTTCCCGGAGCCTCGTTTTCTTCAATCTGTGGGTCATACAAGAAGACAATTATTACAATGTTCCTGCTGCTCTTGACAATTATACTACTACTACTACTACTACTACTACTACTACTAATAATAATAATAATAATAATAATCTGAAATAGCTCACCATAACAGCGGTCCATAAAGTCTTCAATAAGTCTAATCGATTTGAAGAAGCAGTGTCACATTTATAGAGAAACATGATGGAAATTTGCTCATACTTCATCCCACAAACAAAACAAAACACACACACACACTTATTTTGAAGACTGTCATGATATATAGAGTCAATATGGCATGACAGAAGCTTTACATCACAGGAAAAGAGCAGAGGAGGACATAAAAATGTGTGGCCTATCCAAGTTTTAGGAGCAGCAGATACTAGCTGGTCTTCTAGTTGATGATCTGGCCTCAGCAGTGGCTCATATGAAGGCGAAGGCCTCTAGATTACACTGATTTCACCACAGTAAATATGATCATGTGTTGATGTTGACTGATGTAATGAGGACAGTGCGGTCTGACTCTGCTTAGACTAAAGTCTCGTCACTGAACCTTCAATAATGTCCAGTATAGAATATAAAGTCCTGCTGCAGTGGAGACAGAATGAATATTGTGTGTGACTCCCATGAGCTTGGAGGAGGACTGCATCCACACATCTCTGCAGTGACTCCAATAACGCATTAATAAAGTCATCTGGAGCGGCAGAGAAAGACTGAAGACTCCCAGAGTTCATCAAGAGTCTTTGGGTTCATCTTCAACGCCTCCTCCTTCATCTTACCCCAGACGTGCTCAATAATGTTGATGTCTGGTGACTGGGCTGGCCAATCCTGGAGCAGCTTGAGCTTCTCTGCTTTCAGGAGCTTTGATGTGGAGGCTGAAGTATGAGAAGGAGCGCTATCCTGCTGGAGAATCTGCCCTCTCCTGTGGTTTGTAATGTAATGGGCAGCACAGATGTCTTGATACCTCAGGCTGTTGATGTTGCAGACACTCTGCAGATCTCCTCACGCCCCCATACTGAATGTAGACCCCAAACCATGATGTCTCCCACACCAAACTTGACTGATTTCTGAGAGGATCTTGGGTTCCAGTAAGTCTTCTGCAGTATTGGTGATGATTGGGATGCAGATCAGCAGATGATTCATGGGAAACACCCACCTTCTGACACTTTTACACATGATCAACTAGAAGTCCAGTTATTGGGATCAATGACAGGACTTCTGTCATGTAGAGTATTTGTCTCATTTTAAAGAAGACACTTGTCAAATAGTAGCTGAAGTTAAAAAAAAATTAAAATGTTTAATAAAACTAAAGTTTTGTGCAGGGCGCCACGGTGGCGTAGTGGGTAGCACGTTCGCCTCACAGCAAGAAGGTCACTGATTCGAGCCTCGGCTGGGTCAGTTGGTGTTTCTGAGTCTGCATGTTCTCCCCGTGGTTGCGTGGGTTTCCTCCGGGTGCTCCGGTTTCCCCCACAGTCCAAAGACATGCGGTACAGGTGAATTGGGTAAGCTAAATTGTCTGTAGTGTATGAGTGTGAATGAGTGTGTATGGGTGTTTTCCAGTGATGAGTTGCGGCTGGAAGGGCATCCGCAGCGTAAAACATATTCTGGATAAGTTGGCAGTTCATTCCGCTGTGGCGACCCCGGATTAATAATTGCACTAAGCCAATAATGAGCTTTAAATAGTAATTAGTTTGGCCGCAGTACCAGACATGACCTTCAGTTTACATTAATGACCACATGAGGGCGTCTCCTATGTGTGTGTGTGTGTTCTGAGGAATATGAAGCATATTATTGTCATATATCTGACATCACTTGTAAATCAGACGTCAGAATGTAAAGTAGTTTGGGCGGTTTGGAGGTCTTTAGGGTGGATTCAGCCTGTTTTACATGTGGATTGCTGTAGCAAAGTAATGCTTTAGGACTCTGATGAGCTTCCTTGTTGCAAACTAATAACTGTTGTCAAAAACAGTCATTAGATTTGGAAGGTAGACATTTTAAGCTTTCAAATGATTCATATTTTGCTATGAGTGCTTTATGTTTAGGGCGTCACGGTGGCGCAGTAGGTAGTGCTGTCACCTCACAGCAAGAAGGTCACTGGTTTGAGCCTCAGCTGGGTCAGTTGGTGTTTCTGAGTCTGCATGTTCTCCCCGTGTTGGTGTGGGTTTCCTCCGGGTGCTCCAGTTTCCCCCACAGTCCAAACACATGCGCTATAGGGGAACTGGGTAGGCTCTGTAGTGTGTGTGTGTAAATGAGAATGTATGGGTGTTTCCCAGAGATGGGTTGCAGCTGGAAGGGCATCCGCTGCATAAAACAAATGCTGGATAAGTTGGCGGTTCATTCTGCTGTGGCGACCCTGGATTAATAAAGGGACTAAGCCGACAAGAAAATAAATGAAGTTGGCGGTTCATTCCGCTGTGGCGACCCCAGATTAATAAAGGAACTAAGCCGACAAGAAAATAAATGAAGTTGGCGGTTCATTCCGCTGTGGCGACCCCAGATTAATAAAGGAACTAAGCCGAAAATAAAATAAATGAAGTTGGCGGTTCATTCCGCTGTGGCGACCTCAGATTAATAAAGGGACTAAGCCGAAAAGAAAATAAATAAAGTTGGCGGTTCATTCCGCTGTGGCGACCTCAGATTATTAAAGGGACTAAGCCGAAAAGAAAATAAAGTTGGCGGTTCATTCCGCTGTGGCGACCTCAGATTATTAAAGGGACTAAGCCGAAAAAAAATAAAGTTGGCGGTTCATTCCGCTGTGGCTACCTCAGATTATTAAAGGGACTAAGCCGAAAAGAAAATAAATAAAGTTGGCGGTTCATTCCGCTGTGGCGACCCCAGATTAATAAAGGGACTAAGCCGGAAAGAAAATAAAGTTGGCGGTTCATTCCGCTGTGGTGACCTCTGATTAATAAAGGGACTAAGCCGGAAAGAAAATGAATGAATGCTTTATGTTTAGACTACAATAATATGGTTTATGAATGTGACCGCCAAACAGTTCCACAGGCTGTAGGGTGAGAGTAAATGTGTTTAAACTCTTACTCTTCCTAAATAATACAAAACAGCAGGAAATATGTGTTCAGAAGAGTCAGACCTTTAGAACCGTATACAGTTAGTCATGATTAGATTAGGAATTAATTGTAATATAGTGAAATAAAAGGGTAAAAACTAGAGAAATAGTTCAAATAAATACTAAGAAAATCTCCTTTAAAGCTGTCTATAAACACACATCAGTGATCAGGTTTGAGTTTAGACCCTTACAGTGCAGATATCTGCGTGGAATATTAGATTTATTTGTGGCGTAACAGCTGAAAGGATGGTTTTAGCCTGATTGAGTGTATTTCTGAACATTCACCTGTCCTACATTACACTGGTGTCTTTGTGCTCCGTATAATCTGATGTTTCCCATAGATGGGTTGCAGCTGGAAGGGCATCCAATGCTGGATAAGTTGGCGGTTCATTCCGCTGTGGCGACCCCTGATTATTAAAGGGACTAAGCTGAAAAGAAAATGAATGAATGAATGATCTGATGATCTGAGGTCAGATATGAGCATCATCCATAAGGAGAATAAATAAACACTCGAGTGTTGACCCTTTTCCTCTTTAATTTTACTATAAAGCCACTCACAGTTGTGTGCCAGTGTGTGTGTGTGTGTGTGTGTGTGTGTGTGTGTGTGTGTGTGTGTG
>CAIGQQ010034193.1:85109-95762 GCA_903798035.1 Danio albolineatus
GTGTGTGTGTGTGTGTGTGTGTGTGTGTGTGTGTGTGTGTGTGTGTGAACTATGATAAGAATATGGAAATATTAAGCTCTTGTTATCAGCCTTGTGATATCGCTGAGCAGAGTGATGTAAATAACTGTATGTGTGGATAAACGCCATGAGCGCAGACTCACACCACTACTGTAAACACTGAGAGCTTCAGCTGCTGTTCCAGTGAGTGTGATGGCCTGATTCTGATATTTTTTATTATTTGTTTATTTTAATATGCTTTATTCTGTTTGATTTATTCACTGTGTGTCTCCATACCTGTCAACATTGGGTGTCCCCATATTAAACATGCTCTCCTGGAGCTGTTTCATTGTAAATAAACAGTTAAACGGTCAGTAATATGCTTTAATATTATTATTTACAAAAGCAAATGTAACAGTATGCATTAGCAAACAGTTTAGCTCATTAATATTAGCTATTATAAAGTTATCAGATCTCATTAATCTTCTCACTGTATAACTCACACATTCTGAATAAAGAGCAGCGAATGAATCTCATTTATTATGATTATTAGTTTGATGACATTCAATAACAGAGGCGTCACTTTAACACTGCACACATCTAACGCTATAATGAAGCATTCGACTGCTCTCCTCACGCTTTATGCTCATTTAGGACTAAATTAGTTGTGTTTGAGGGAAAAAAACACTAAGATGGACATCTTTAGCGGTTATTATTATTAATGATGTGTACAGGGAGTGCAGAATTATTAGGCAAATGAGTATTTTGAGCACATCCTCCTCTTTCTGCATTTTGTCTTCCTCCAAGCTGTATCGGCTGGAAAGCTACTAGCAATGAAGCATATTAGGTGATGTGCATCTCTGTAATGAGAAGGGCTGTGGTGTAATGACATCAACACCCTATATCAGGTGTGCAGAATTATTAGCCAACTTCCTTTCCTTTGGCAAAATGGGTCAAAAGAAGGACTTGACAGGCTCCCAAAAGTCAACAATAGTGAGATATCCTGCAGAGGGTTGCAGCACTCTTAAAACTGCCAAGCTTCTGCAGCGTGATCATCCAACAATCAAGCGCTTCATTCACAATAGTCAACAGGGGCGCAAGAAGCGTGTGGAGAAACCAAAATAACTGCCCATGAACTGAGAAAAGTCAAGCTGCAGCTGCCAAGATGCCACTCGCCACCAGTTCTGCCATATTTCAGAGCTGCAGCATCACTGGAGTGCCCAAAAGCACAAGGTGTGCAATACTCAGAGACACGGCCAAGGTAAGAAAGGCTGAAAAACCACCACCACTGAACAACACACACAAGCTGAAACGGCAAGACTGGGCCAAGAAATATCTCCAGACTGATTTTTCTAAGGTTTTCTGGACTGATGAGATGAGAGTGAGTCTTGATGGGCCAGATGGATGGGCCCGTGGCTGGATCGGTAAAGGGCAGAGAGCTCCATCCCACTCAGACGCCAGCAAGGTGGAGGCGGAGTACTGGTTTGGGCTGGTATCATCAAAGATGAGCTTACTGCCAGTTTCTGGAAGACACCTTCTTCAAGCAGTGCTACAGGAAGAAGTCTGCATCCTTCAAGAAAAACATGATCTTCATGCAGGACAATGCTCCATCAGAGCGTCCAAGTACTCCACAGCGCGGCTGGCAAGAAAGGGTCTAAAAGAAGAAAAACTAATGACATGGCCTCCTTGTTCACCTGATCTGAACCCCGTAGAGAACCTGTGGTCCATCATCAAATGTGAGATTTACCTGCGGAGGGAGAACAGTACACCTCTCTGAACAGTGTCTGGGAGGCTGTGGTTGCTGCTGCACGCAATGTTGATGGTGAACAGATCAAAACACTGACAGAACCCATGGATGGCAGGCTTTTGAGTGTCCTTCAGAGAAAGGTGGCTATATTGGTCACTGATGTGTTTTTGTTGTGTTTTTGAATGTCAGAAATGTATATTTGTGAATGTTGAGATGTTATATTGGTTTCACTGGTGAAAATAAATCATTGAAATGGGGATATATTTGTGTTTTGTTAAGTTGCCTAATAATTCTGCACAGTAATAGTCACCTGCACACACAGATCTCCTCCTAAAATAGTGAAAACTAAACACAAACTAAAAACTACTTCCAGAAATATTCAGCTTTGATATTAATGAGTGTTTTGGGTTCATTGGGAACATGGTTGTTGTTCAATAGTAAAATTAATCCTCAAAAATACAACTTTAATAATTTGTCTAATAATTCTGCACTCCCAGTATATGTCTGTTCAAACACACACTAAACCCAGACTCTCGCTCCGCTTCAGATCACATGTACAGAATGGGTTTGGGAAACAGTGTGTGTATCACTATGGAGCGCGTCTGACAGTCACGCACCGCTTTATGACTGTACTGAGGATTGCACAGGAGGAGTGACGGCACCTGTAATGAAAAGGAAAGGGAATCCCGCCGTTTTTATATTTATTTACAAGTGTTTCATGCCTAAATAAAGCGAAAGCACAGAACTGACTCACATTTAAGAGCAAGGGGCGGCCCCTGGTGGTGCGGCGGTATGGGTTGCGTATAGGGAGGATCGGCTCTTTAATGTTTATCGCCACCCTTCAGAGAAAGACTGTCTCACACACACACACACACACAAATGCGCTCTCTCTCACACACACACACAAGCGCACACACACATATATATATGCACTCTCTCACGCACACACACACACATGCACTCGCTCACACATCCAGTCACACACACACACATGCACTCTCTCACGCACACACACACACACACACAGAATCTTCACGTTTCTGATTTCATCCTCATCTTGTCACACACACACACACACACACTTTACAGTGACAGACAGCAGCAGGTGGTTCAGTAGAGTCAGAGACACACATACATACACACACACACACACACACAGCGGCTGCACTGTGCACAGGTTTACCCCCAGAGTGTGTGTGGTTTTCCTCTCCCCCAGCCCTAATCACGCTCCCCCCGCGCTCTCAGACCCGAGAAGCCCCCTCCTGAGCACATCATGCAGGGAGATCGCGAGCAGAAACACACACTGCACTGATTTACAGCCGCAACGCAACACCCAACACCAGCATTTCAGCAGAAACCGGAGCTCAGGGTGACGCCGGAGATCGGGTCATGTTCGTATGAGTGAACTGGTGCTGTGTGATGAACAGTGTGTTTTCCTCATCTCGCCGTGACCCGCAGCGCCTCAGAGGAGCTCACGTGTCCGTATATGAGTCTGGGCAACACCCACGCCTTCATAACATGAAGAGGCCAATGGAGCAGAGTGAGTGTGAGGTTCTGTGGGCCTGCGTGTAGAGGAGCAGCTCCTCTCTCTCTCTCTCTCTGGCTATTTACAGATCCGCTGAGCACACACAGTCCCCACAGCTCCAGACGCCCCGATTCAACCAGCAGCATGGAGACCATGGAGATGATGGAGATCCAGATGACGGCGCTGGAGGACGAGGAGCGACTGGAGCAGAGGAGCGACGAGCTGGAGGAGCTCAGCAGCAGGTCAGAAGAGTTATGGAGTCTCACATTAGTGAGTACAGGAGGATCTCCTCGATGGTCAGCGCTGCGAGAGGAGTGTAGCGCACCGCTGGGTTCTCCACTGTGGTGTTTGTGATAAATGCGGACAGACGGTCAGCATTGGGATGTGAGAATAAGGGATAAGAGTATGGAGCCCGTCTGACAGCACATGATCTGGCTGATCTGAGATCTGCAGGAGGGCTAACAGCGCCTGGAATGGAGAGGAAGAGTGTCCTGCTGCTTTTACAGCGAGGCAGAGATATAAATGAAAGAGTAGTGTTAGATGCGAGATTAAGAGGCGCCCCCTGGTGGTACACTGTATGTATAAGGAGGTTTACTGCCACCCTTCATCCACAGATTGAACACCGGGGAAAGAACTGTAAGAGGATGATAGCGGGATAGAGCGATAAAACAGGGGAGAGTCACAGGGAAAACAGAAGGGTGGTTAGTTCTGGAGGAGATAACACTGTCGCCTTGCAGCAGGAAGGTCGCTGGTTCGAGTCTCTGCTGGGTCAGTTGGTGTTTCTGTGTGGAGTCTGCATGTTCTCCCCTGTTGGTGTGGGTTTCCTCCGGGTGCTCCGGTTTCCCCCACAGTCCAAACACATGCGCTATAGGGGAACTGATCAACTACACTGGCCCTAGTGTATGAGTGTGAATGAGTGTGTATGGGTGTTTCCCAGTGATGTGTTGCAGCTGGAAGAGCATCCGCTGTGTAAAACATATGCTGGAATAGTTGTCGGTTCATTCCGCTGTGTAGACCTCTGATGAATAAAGGGACTGAGCTGAAGGAAGATGAATGGATGGACCATGCACCAGCATCTGCAGTATGGTGTGGTCTCAGCTCCTCTGTTGATCAGCAGTTTGAGGGTGGATGAGGACTGACGTGTCTGTTGGGGCTGAACTGTGTGTTTAATGCGATGCTGCGGTCTGGCTTTGCTTTGGTCTCTAGTTTAATCAATGATATTTCAGCACAGATGGTGGAAAACACAGTATTACAGTGTCCTATGTAAGGTTGTCCATCGACGGTGTCTACTGGTGGATGAAGCTTCACTGTCTGCTCAGTCTTTCCAGAGCACAGTGTTGATTTACTTCAGATTTACTCATATCTGACTGCAGTTTCAGCATGAGGGGGTTAGAATATTAATGTTTATCCTTGTTTGATCTGACTCCAATTATAAAACATTGATCAGCTTATTTTGTTTCCTTTAATATTACTTCAGATTGTTATTTACTTCTACTATGTTATTACTTTAGATTATAGATTAATATATATATATATATTATTTTAATATTACTGTAGATTATGATTGAGGCGCAGTAGGTAGTGCTGTCGCCTCAAAGCAAGAAGGTCTCTGGTTTGAGTCTCGGCTGGGTCAGTTGGTGTTTCTGTGTGGAGTCTGCATGTTCTCCCCATGTTGGTGTGAGTTTCCTCCGGGTGCTCCGGTTTCCCACACAGTCCAAACACATGTGGTGTAGGTGAATTGGGTAGGCTAAATTGTCCGTAGTGAATGAGTGTGTATGGATGTTTCCCAGAGATGGGTTGCAGCTGGAAGGGCATCCGCAGCATAAAACAAATGCTGGATAAATTGGCGGTTCATTCCGCTGTGGCGATCCCGGATTAATTAAGGGACTAAGCTGTAAAGAAAATGAATGAATGAATGAGTTAATATATATATAAATATATTATTTTAATATTACTGTAGATTATGACTGAATGTTCTCTTCGAGGTGACACGGTGGCACAGTAGGTACTCCGGGTGCTCCGGTTTCCCCCACAAGTCTAAAGATGTGGCATAGGTGAATTGGGTAAGCTAAATTGTCTGTGGTGTATGAGCGTGAATGGATGTTTCCCAGAGATGGGTTGCAGCTGGAAGGGCATCCGCTGCGTAAAACAAATGCTGGATAAGTTGGCGGTTCATTCCGCTGAGGCGATCCCGGATTAATAAAGGTACTAAGCCGACAAGAAAATGAATGAACGTCATCTTCAATCTGTTTTTGTTCATTATTCTCGTTCATTCGGACTCCTTTAACATCCTGAGTCTTGCACCGGCCGAGTGTAGAATCTCTTAAACACAAGCGTGTCAGTCTCGGTCACTACACACAGGCGATTAACCACTCTTCTCCAGAGGCAGAACCCTACATACTCAGATTAGAGTATTGTCTGTGTGGTCCTCATAGATCTGCTGTCTACTAAAGCAAAAGCCAAGCTATTTAATCATCCCATGATCATTACTATAGACTCAAGCAGACTGTAAGAGTTGAGTCATCTCTGATACTTTGATGTGTTTAACAATTCAAACATGAGCTGGACACACGGAGGCAATCGGCTCCACACCTCACCAGGTGGGAATGCGGGAATGTTCTCTTCTCTCCTTTCCCTCATTTACATTTGAAGTATCTCCCGAAAGCCCCCTCGGTTCATTCACCCTCTCTTCACTCAACTCACACAGAACGGACATTTCAAAGTATGAATGTTCAATATCAACGCAAGTGACTTTATCTATCATGTTTGATATCGTTTGAAATGTCTCAGTGCGACTGGTACAATGGTCTCATTCTCTCAGAAATAGACATAACCAAAATAATAGATATATAACTTCAGGTATCTTTTGCACCACTGCTAAGGGTGTGCCTTCACCGGGGGGTTCAGAAACCCTTACTGAATGTAAATGCCTTTGTTATTCAACACACACCCCTCCTATTTCTTGGTTTGACTACTTAAGGGAGAGTTTCAAGCTGTTCGGTGCGCTTCTGTAACCAGAGTAGCCCGTAGTGTGGAATCCTCCATACTATGTAGATTTGAAGGTCAGGTGTGCATCTTTTGATCTTGGATTTATCTTTGAGAATTTGATGTTTTGTATTGATCGTTTATGAATTGACTGAATGAATTGGCATAATACACATTTACCTGACTAATAAACTGTTATATTTGAATTTATTCTTGTTTACTCTGAAATTATTTACTCTGATAAGTTAAGAATGTGCTAGATTTCATGATAGAGGAAACGTAACACATGTTAGATAAAAAACCTAAAAAATTCTGACTTATTGTCTAACTTATTGTTATTCGTTGTAAATACTATGGGGGGCTAGGGGTAATGCATTAGGGTGTAGCAAGCCGAAGGAGCGGCACATATTACATGGTACTAGCAAATGGCCACTGATTATTGTCTCGACATTAATTAAGTCATACATAGGAAAAATCGGTAGGAGTTATAAGATCATTCAAATATATGCCAAAATATCTCATAAACTGCTAAATTAATAAAGTAATATAAACTATAAAATTGGAGTCAGATGAAACGAGGATAAACATATTAATCTTCTAAACCACCTCATACTAAAACTGGAGTTAGATATGAGTTAAACTTGAAGTAAATCAACATTGTGCACTGGAAAGAATGAACCTTCATCCACCAGTAGACACCGCCGTTGGACTAACTGCTGGACCTTACACAGACCAATCTACTATTAGTAACTTTGAGTAATCACCATATGATTTCAATAATATTCTAAGTTTATAGATGAAGGATTACCCACATTTAGATCGGTCTCAACAATACTTTGCTGTTCTAAATAGAAAACCCATTATCAGCCTTTTGC
Organism: Danio albolineatus; assembly: GCA_903798035.1. Classification (NCBI taxonomy): domain Eukaryota; kingdom Metazoa; phylum Chordata; class Actinopteri; order Cypriniformes; family Danionidae; genus Danio; species Danio albolineatus. The sequence goes on from CAIGQQ010034193.1 coordinate 92,239, forward strand.
AGTCTCAGTATACTTAAATTAATGCCAATGTGTTAGTCGGCGCTCTGAGAACAGCGTATAGCGTGCCACACTGATCTGTCTATTGTGTTTGAGTCCGCTACCAACCTGTACAGGGGTGTTACTATGGACTTAATGTAATCTACTAGAGATAATACACTCTCAGAAAAAATGGTACAATGTTGTACCAAAGAAGGTACAAGCCCTCGTCACTGGGGCAGCACCTTTTTATGGGACAGAATTGTATCTTAAGAAAAGAAACAAATTTGTACCTTTTAAGGTCATGATTTGTACCACGGGAAACCAAAATGTACCTTTGTTTTTTAAAAACTGGTTTTCCACAGTGACAAGACACTTTGTACCTTAACAGTGTCAAAGATGCTGACCAAACATTAATTAAAATGTCTTAAATGTTTAGTTTACAATACCTGTAGTTTTATGTTTTACCAGTTGTTTTGTATTATTGTATTATAGAACTAAAAATGTATGTTTATGAGTATCTTTAAACATACTTTTAAATGATGATTCTTGTTTTAATATGGAAATTATTCATAAAAATCACTTTGCCTTTCCAGTCATATTTATTTTCATAGATACTGTAATAAAGAAGGAGTTGTTCAACACTTCTGTACCTTTTATATGAGAACACTTGTGTACCTTCATTTCAGTTGTACCATTAATAAACCATTAAGGTACATTTTTTACAAAGGTACAAAACTGTTCCTCAAGGAACATTATTTGTACCATCGTGTACCTTTTTTTCTGAGAGCGTAACACCACATCTGATTGAATAATTCAAAACCAGCTCATTCAGTCAATTCAGAAACGATCAATACAAAACAGCAGATTATTAAAGATAAACCCAAGATCAAAAGATGCACACCTGACTTCAAAATATAAGGAGCATGAGAGATCTGGGTACAGAACATCTTGAAATGTTCCTGAAATAGTCAAACTCAAGGAGAGGAGGGTGTTGAACAACTAGAGGCGTCTGCATTCAGTGGCATGACAGATCTGAAGAGCTTCTGCCTGCAGAGAACAGATGGTCATTTGAATAGAAGCACCCAGGTGAAGGCACACGCTTAGCAGTGAGTCTAACAACACCTGAAGTTATAGATCTGTTATTTTGATTAGGTCTATTTCTGAGGGAACGAGACCATTGCACCAGTCGCACTGAGAGTGTGATATCAAACATGATGGATATAGTCACTCGGATTGATAGAGAACATTCTCCTTTGAGATGACCATTCTGTGTGAGCTGGTGGAGAGGGTGAGTGAACAGAGCGGGTGTGCGGGAGACGCCACAGATGAGATTTCAGAGGAGAGGAGTGATCATTCCCGCATTCCCACCTGGTGAAGTGTAGAGCCAATTGTCTCGGTGTTTCCAGTTCATGTTTGAATTGTTAAAGACATCGAAATATTTGTGGTATCTCAAGTCTTCCACCTACTATGAGCATCGATGTTTACAGCGCTTCAGCATTCTTCAAACTATCATCTTAAAGAAACTCACACAGGTTTGAAAGCACATGAGGACAGAACTGTAAAGGCGTACTTACATGTACAGTTCCCTTGAACCGGGCCTCAGCACGCTTGTCTCCCCCTCGGCCCGCACTCACACTACACTGGGGCCTGAGCCGCTTCCGTCATGATGCTGCGCTGTTCAGTGTCAGAGTAGCGTCTCGCTCAGCACAGTGGACATTTCTTTCTCTCATTATCTGGTTTCAGTGGTGTGATATGCAGTGACACACAGTAAGATATTCCCCCGCACAGATCAGCCACTGCTGACGCTCATAAACACTCATGACGTCCTCGTGCTGCAGGAATGAGGAGGTCTGCTGAAGGTGCAGCTGTGGTGCAGTGAGGGGTTTGTGTCCACAATAATCTCCCACAGTTTGTGTTCATTAAACAGTGAGAATGATGAGGAAATCCAGATCAAACAGTCCCTAAAGTCACGTCTCCTCTTCAGTTTGGGGCTCAGGCGCGCTCTGCACTCACACTACAAGCGGACCGCACCACAGCCCAAGTGAACCGCACCGCTCAGCACACCTCTAACAACCGGGGCAACTGAACCACACCTGAGCCCCATTCAGAGCACTCACACTGCTCAAACGCTCTGGGAAACGGGCCTAGACACTGTTCGGATGGCATAGTGTGAGTACACCCTAATTCTCTGCTGTTCTGTGTGTGTGTGTGTGTGTGTGACTCTGCAGTCTGCGAGCGCTGGTGCAGGACGGTGCGGTGAAGCCGAAGCTGCAGTGTGTGATGATGGACCGCTGTTTCTCCATGGTCACGGTGCAGAGCGAGGACAGTGGGATCCAGTGGGAGACCTGCTCCTCCTCCAGCCGCTGTGGCACGCCGTGGGCTCCAGAGCTGACCTGCAGTCCTCGCTCTCCTACAGCCGCCGGCAGCATCATCTTCATCATGGACGAAGCCCTGAAGACCAGAAGGACCCGGAGGAACCGCTCGGAGAAAGCCAAATCTGCTCCTCAGGTCAGCCTGGAGGTGCTGGCGGAGGCGGAGCGGCCGGCGATGGTGGAGGTGTCCAAACCCAACCTGACGGAGGAGCCGGAGGAGCACCGAGCAGAAACACACCAGCAGATCTTCAGTTTAGTGTCTGAGGGCTCGGAGATCCTGAACATCATCGCTCCGGCTGGGGTCTCCACGGTGGATGAGGAGGCGAGCGGCGGGCTGGAGGATCAGCTGTATTACCTGGAGGAGACCCCGGCCATGAAGCCCACAGAGACCCTGGAGGAGCCTGGAGATCTGCAGGAACAGCCTGAGGAGTGTCCTGTGCTTCCAGAGCCGCCAGTCCCGCTGCCGGTCCCGCACATACAGGTGAACAGGCCACACACATTTACAACAATATCCAGATGCAGATCCTCACACACACACGCTTCAGGACACTCCATCCAGATCTCACCGCTAGTAGTTTATGGCCAGAGGTGTTACTGTGCAGGGCTCTCCAGTCTCACAGCAAGCACTCCATGTGTGTATGGCCTCTTCTTGATGACCCGCTGAACGCCTCCTCAGCTGTGAGCGGCTTTGGACAAACGCGTCTGCTAAATGAGTAACTAATGTAATGTCAGACAGTTCACTGAGCTCACGCCGCACCGTACACGTTTATCACACTGAGATGTAACGAGTCTGTTTATGCATTTAATGGACGACACACAGCATGTGGAAGCAGCTGGAGCTACTGATGTTAGAGTTAGGAGTCTCCATGAAACAGAGGATTACCCTTTCATTCTCTTTGAGAACTGATTCCCTAAAGTAATGCTGGCCCCACCCTAAAGCACTGATAGCTCCGCCTAAAGGACTGATAGCTCCACCCTAAAAGACTGATAGCTCCACCCTAAAGGACTGATAGCTCCACCCTAAAGGACTGATAGCTCCAGCCTAAAGGACTAATAGCTCCGCCTAAAGGACTGATAGCTCCGCCCTAAAGGACTGATAGCTCCAGCCTAAAGGACTAATAGCTCCGCCTAAAGGACTGATAGCTCCGCCCTAAAGGACTGATAGCTCCGCCC
>CAIGQQ010034193.1:96477-110539 GCA_903798035.1 Danio albolineatus
TAAAGGACTGATAGCTGATAGCTCCACCCTAAAAGATTGATAGCCCCACCCTAAAGGACTGATAGCCCCACCCTAAAGGACTGATAGCCCCGCCCTAAATGAGCATGTAAATGCAAAAAAACTTGTAAAACACGCATTATAACGGACATTTTCACACATATTGTGAACGTTAAATTAAATGTGTAACCTATAAATCCACTCATCTTGTCATCTAATGTCATAAAACATTAAGTGTACACACAATCTTCATTCTTTTGCTAACTTTATATATTGTCTGATCCATAGTGGGCTCTGCTAAACAGGCCAGAAGGAGACTAATAGCTATTATTAACTACTCTTAGTCCTTTTCATTTCATTAAAACACCGTAACAAGCATAAAACTGACCCGAGATCAGGTAGAAATGATGAAACGTTCAGTGATCATCCACTAGGGGGCGATCTGAGTGCGCCAGCATGCTTCGTGTGGATGTTATGCTACTACACAGGGGTGCATTTCCAAAGTTTCGCAACGTTGCGTTTCGCAAGTTCATCGTTACAAACAGTTAGTTGGTTTGGCGTTTCCCAAATCCGTCGTTCCAACGATCATTCGCAAACTGCATCGCAAACTTGTGCACTCGCAACTACACCTTTGGAGCTGTAGTTAGAAGCAGAGTTCCTGGCTGTGTTCAATTCCCAGTTCTCCCCAATGCCCTATTCATTCAGAACATTCTAACATTTAAACTTGGAATGATTTAAAAAGAAAGCATTACGGTCATCTCTCTCGTGTGTAATTTGCTTTCAAAGTATTTTTACAGTTCAGTTTTAGCGATCTTCATATTGACTGTTGCGTTCCCTTCGCAGTGCACTTTGAAATCATTTATGTCATTTAGAACAGCGCCGTGGCTCATGACGAAAGCTATGTGACTATTATTTAAAAGCAGAAATTACATTACGTCTCTAAAGCGTGCGAAAACAAAAATTTAGCATAAGTTAATGCCTATAGTAGGTTATTTACTGGGAAATGTGTCTGCACTGTATATGATGTGGGCCTGCTGGTTAGAACGTTTCTGCAGTGGCTTGAAGGTGTTAAATTGTAAAAGTAGACTTTTACAAAAATAAAATAATGAATAAATAAACAATATCCTACCACTAATAAAATAATAATAATAATAATGATGATGATGATTATGATCAAGTATGATTGTTTTTTTCATTTCTTAATAAATAGCCTATACTGTAAATCAGGCCTACCACCTTTAACGATTTATATATGACATCAGAATACATGTGTTTTTATATGGAATAGGCTATTCTCAATAATACATAAACATATACAGTTCCTATGTGCCTTTACATACAGTATATTTCCATTAATATAGAAAACAAATGAAAGTTTTTACCAAAACTAATATTAGATTTAAGAAAATGCGTGTGTGTATAAAACAATATAATATGCACCCAAATGACGTTTTTTTTCTCTAAAGCAGTAGTTACTCCACCCTGTTTAGAGCGTAATTTATGAACGCTTCATATTGTAACTAACGTGCTTCAAACGACGGATCTGCGACAGAGAAACTATGGCTCTAGGGAAACACTCGTCACTACATCATTCATTTCCCAAATGATGCACCGTACAATGATAGTTCAGCCGCGAGTTACGTCACTGTTCGGGAAACACACCCCTGATCAAGATATTCGAAAAGTTTTGATAACGAAGCCCCGTTTACCGTCCACCGAGTCCAAACCTGCGTGTCGAAACCAGATCTGTCATTACTGATATACGGCATACCTGCCAACACTCCTGTTTTTCCCGGGAGTCTCCCGTATTCCACTTCCATCTCCCGCCACCCTCCCGGTTTGTTATTTCTCTCAGGAAACTCCAGTAATTTGTACGTCCCAATGCAGTTTCAATAAAAGCACTTTTGTTCATGTTTGTGAAGTTGCCAGATCTTGAATGACGTTCATCACCTCACACAATTGACACAATATTCAAACCTTGTAGCATATTTTACCTCAATCTGGCAACACACGCTACAACTCAGGTGCGCTGTTGATCTCTGCGCAGGAGGTAGATGCGGGACCTGAACGGTGGCAGTAGCAGCAGCTGCGTCAGTAGTAGAACACATGAGGGAAGGAAAAGAGTCAGGTTGTGCTTCGCCAAAGAAATAAATATATACATGTACATTTTCCAACAGCTGGACGGAAGAATTCAAGTGTTTGTCTAGAAGCAGCTTGATGCTCACGCTTTCTGCAAGGTGATTTTAATGTCGGACACAGTGGGAAAAGCAACATCAATCAGCATGTAAAATCACAACGGCACTAAAATTGTAAATTATGTTAAAATTATTAATAATGTTCAATTCCTTAGAGAGTTTATTGTTATGTTGGCAGGTATGATATACGGTTCCAGGGCCGGATTAACCAATGGGCCTTCTGGGCACAGGCCCAGGGGCCCGTGCCTACTTGGGGCCCCTGCAAGGGGAGAGAAAAAAAAGGCAATTTTGGAGCGTCTATTTAGGCTAAGTGGAAATAGCGCACTTCATTGGAATAAGCTATTGACGCGGTTTTCGCCCATCAGCGTGTGATTGACAGAGACAAGTTAAGTAGCGTGAATGACAGTAGCGTGAGTGGTGTAGCTCGTAGAGCGCACAGCAACATGTTTTGACACGATCCATCGTCAACCCGGTTCGAAGCCACCATCTGCTGAACTCTTTCTTCCCATTACATATCAGATTGGAAATACATTTATTTTTAATAGGAAAGAAACTTTAACAAAAAAACTAAATAATGCAAACGTGATATAAAGTCACCAGTGGCTCGTGGGTATTAAATAATGTTTAGCATATTTCAAATGTGTATAAACAGCATCTAAACAGTTATTTTCCACCAAGTGGCCACGATAAAAGGTTTAATTGACACTATGGCCGGGTGTACAGTCAGTCTATGGTGTAAATGGCTTGTGAAATCAGTTAGTTTTATTATTATACATTTTTGAACACAGGATAAAGCAGGGCCGTCTGTGAGATTTGAAGGAGTTTTATTTTGTCAATACGGATAAAGCAGCCTTGATATTCAGGTTTTTTAGTTGCATTTGTGTATTATTCATTTGGTTATGATTTAATTCTTCATCATCAGACCGTGGTATAAGCCGATCTATCGTGACAAACATGCGTTAGCAGCAGCAGTATTTGTGTTCAGTTCAGTTTTTAGCGCTCTACCGTAATACGCAGTGTATGAGCGACCGCAGAAATACCTTGGCAGGTAGAACAGACGGCACGTCTTGATAAAGATGCCTCCCTCTCTGTAAAATCATATTGCTTAGACAACGATATATTTCCTCTTAGCAAATAATCGCTAACGTAAAAAACATTAATTTTCACTAGTTTTATTAGGATTTTTTTTTTCAAAGTGTGCTTTAAATGCTTAAAAAATAAGTTAAATCTTTGTAAACTATAAATATATGCACTATATATTATTTATTTAAAAATGTGGGCAAGACATTATAGATACATTTTATTAAAAAAATATTATATTATTCTTATTTTTTAATTCAACTATAGGGGTGCGGCCGGATAGGGGGCCCTACAAGACAATGTGCCCAGGGGCCTCTGAATTCTTAATCCGGCCCTGTACGGTTCGCTGTGGCCTGGGTCGTGTGTCCTGAAACGTGCGTCTGCAGCTGGACATATCTCCAGATTTCACTCATCATCTAACCTCACCTTGCCTTCTGTCAGCTTATTATAGATGCATATATTAATGTTACGTGTTCTCCCGTTATATTAAACTCCAGGTGTAAATCTGAGTTAACAGCCTCAGGTGTAATCTGTAATGTCCTCACTGTAATACTCACTACCCTCAGCACGTTCAGGAGGGTTGCTTTACATTCACAGCAGACGCGCTCACTCCACTAGCACTACATGTTTGGGGGCGTACTGCTACTGTAGTACTGCAGTGTGATGTGTCAGCGCTCTTTCCACCGCTACAGCTGACCCGCAGAGCAGCCAATGAGGACTACTTCGAGAAGTTCACGCTTCTGGACAGCCGAGCGCCGTCAGGAGCCGCAGCGCTGGAGGAGGCACAGCCGCACACACAGGTTATTGATGCAGCACTGCATACTCCGAATATTTGACGCTCTCTGTGCATCTCTGCCTAGATTTAGTTTCATTAATGTTGGTTTCATTTCGTGCACATATTTATATTTAGCTTTACACATTTAATTCCAGCTTTAGTGTGTAGTTCAACTCTCTGCATGTCCTGTACATGAGGTTGACAATACAGCTCAGAGTGAACACAACAGGTTTAGTGTCGACTATTGTAAAGTTTATCGTTTGCACAGCTTAAAATCACCAATAATCAAGTCTAACTTTACTTATTAAAGAGCCCATATGTTGGGTTGAGAACGGTTAAATTTCACTTTTTGAAGTCCCAAACAACAGGATGATATGTATGCAAGGTTAAAAAACACTTTCGATGTCTTATAATATCTATTTATTTTTACCTCATTTTCCCACCGACTCCCATATGAATCGTCTGAGCGAGTCTTTTTCCCCAAGCACCTCCTTTCCGTGACGCTACCACATCACGTCACCACGTCACGTCCGTGTCAGCAGCCCGATGCCAGAACATATTGAAAACAAATCACTGCTTTTGTTCAACAGCGTATTGCTAAATTCTTCATCATAACAACAAACATTCAGTAATAATGAACACTTCATGGACTATTGTAAGCCAACAAATAGTTACATTCGGCAGTAAGCTAAATGGCTACCGCTACATGCTGCACGGAGCAAACACAATACAGACAACTACATCCATATTTACCTTGTTACGGTCAACAAGACTGGAAGAACACGCTGGTCCAAATAAACTGGGTGTTGATCCATCCTTTAACAACAACTGTGCAACAAATCCCGCGTCGTAAGCTGGTAGATTTGTGTAGCTCTCTTCAGAGAGATGACGTGAACACAGCACCATGTTGGGGATGTAATTCTCAGGTATTTTACCAAAAATAAACCTCAACCACTCCAGGTAGGGAAAAGAGATTTCCAGGTAGGGAAAATAACACAGCTTTTCCCTCGCACTTCAGAGCACAGCGTCTGCGGGACATGATTTAACCGGAATGCCGATAAGTTCAGTAAAGTTAGCAGCAGTCGTGTTTTCCGGATCAATAACTCATGACCGAAACATTGTTCCTACACAAATAGCACCTCTTTTCAACTGTCGCAATGTATACAATCACCTACAACCTTATTTTCCTAAAAATGAGCTTTTCCTACGCGCTGGACGCATCATATTAAACTCATCTGTGCCGGCGACAGAGAGACCGGTCCTTAGGGACCATCTACAAAGAGCAAAACGCGAAAACCAATACTACATACTGTCAATACTACAAGCTGTCAATAAGTTCTCTCTAAATCTTTATACTGCCATCAAACAGTATAAAGATTTACTTAGATATTCCTCAGATCACACGTCACTGCTGTCCCGCTGGTTATGCGGTTATTCTAGCCGGTTATGCTACAACACTTACTGCAATACAGTGCTTGTTGTCTTCCACTTTTCCTTCCTGTCTGTGGGCGGGGCCGGGCAGTTCAAATTTTACCGGGGTCTGCGCGCGCAACTATTATGTTTCGGTATGACGTCAAGCCGAAACGGCTAAAGACTCGTTCTAATAACGATTCATTTAAACAACATTGAGTCGACTCTTTTATATATGAATCAATCGTTTTAAACACTTTGCACTTTCAGATTTAAGCCTTAGCTGGACATTTCACTTCCCTTAGAGCTGTGTAACACACTGCATGGAAGGTCATTTTCAAAAATCCATAATATGGGCTCTTTAACGATCGTGCCTGCAGGTAAACACGCCGAGTTGATCTATTTTGTCAAATTATGATACAAGTATTGTGTTTATAAGATGTTTTGTATATAATAGTGCTTGACTGATGTGTTTGGCGCCATCTACTGGTAGCCGCGGGGTCAGTTATTATCATTCAGTTCCATGCGCACTACAGTTATCCTTCTTGCTAGCTATTATTGTAATCCAGCCAGTGTTTTGTTATTCATTCAGTCACTGAAAGCGTTTATGATGAACAGTTGTGGTGTACTAATATAACCTTACGGCACACAGGAGAGCGGCGAGCAGCAGGAGGAGAAGGCAGATCCTCCAGAAGATGAAGCTCCCTCAGAAGTGCGCACTGCGGTCAGCATGCTGGACATCTCCGGAGAACACCTGGATGATGTGTTTTACGGCGGCGGTAGCGACCTGATGGATCACGACACGGCGTTTAACAGGGGACGAGAATCAGCTAAGCCCTCTCTGAAGGAAAGCGGCAGCGCTCTGTTCAGCGCTGAAGAACCCGTCCTGACGCCCATATTCCTCCCTGAAGGGCCTCCGAAGATCATCGACCAGATCCTGCTGGAGGAGCCCAAAGCGCTGGCGTTCCTGTACTCGGACCTGTACGCGGACGCCGTCGGCTCCAGAGTCAAGCGCAGCGAGGACGAGGAGGAAGAAGACGCCGCCTCGGAGAAATCCTTCCACAGCCAGCAGTCGGACTCTGAGGACAGAGGATACCTGGAGAAGTTTGTGCTGAAGGTGGAGGCTCCGCGGGGGCCCAAGAGAATCCTGAAGCCGGAGCCGCCTCATGTGGAGCCGCAGGGGTCTGTCAGGGTAGCCGGATATCTGGAGGACCACCGAGAACAAGTGGATCAAAAGCAGGACGAGGAGGTTGAGGAGATCACGGACTTCTTCAGAAACAGCGCATCTTCATCACCGTGCGGACCTGCGGAGCCGGAGCCGGAAGAGGAGCCCGTCACTATCAGGACACCTCGGGTCAGCTTCAGAGACCCGGACACACACAGCAGCCATCCTCACACACTCGCTGAAGATCCTGAGGAGTTCTCGGACGAGTTCCTCCCGGTGGAGATCAGTGAGGACTGTCCGGCGTGGGAGGAGAAGCTGCCGGCGCTCAGAGCCGCTGTGGGGACATCAGATGAGGGAAAGCAGAAACCGAGCGATAAACCAGCCCAGAGTCCAGCGAGACCCGTGAGCGCTCCACACAAACCCTTCCTGGACCTGAGCGTGCTGATGCCTGTGGAGGAGCAGGAGGAAGACACAGCAGAGGGCACAGAGGTCAGAGGTCAGCTCACAGATGCTGAAACACCTCATGGTGGAGATGCTGGATCTTCAGGACAGCACTGAGAGGGCCTCTACAGCAGGGGTCTCCCTTCCCTCCGGCACGCAGCTGATGTGTGAATATGATGACAGACACCCCCCTAATACTGGTTTGTGAATGACCCTCATTGCTGTCGCACAGAGCACTCGTGGCTTTCAGCCGCACCTACTGGACATTTGAGGTACTGCACTATCATACCTGTCAGCATTGGGATGTGATAATAAGGGATACGCCCACCATAATAAGGGATCTCCTCACGCTTTATGCTCATTTAGGACTAAACTAGTTGTGTTTGGAAACCCCCCCCACTAAGATGGCCATCTTTAGCTGTTATTATTATTAATGATGTGTATATGTCTGTTCAAACACACTAAACCCAGTGTCCGCTTTCACTCTGCTTCAGATCACGTGTACAGAATGCGTTTGGGAAACAGCGTCTGTTTATCACTATGGAGCACGTCTGACAGTCCATGGAGCGCGTCTAACCCTAACCCAGTGCTGTTACACTGTTGACCGTCACAGCCGCTGAACTCTAGCTGCTTTCCACTAATGTGCTGAGCCGGAACACGTCAGAACAGTTACGGTTGTTTCTCCCCTGAGTCTGGAACGGCGCGGCACAATTACAAACCGTTCTCGGAATTCTTGGCACGGTCAGACACCCGAGCTGAACTGTACCGACTGAGTCTGTGTGTTGATGTCGCGGCTCTGTTGCCAAGCTACCACAGCAGCTCAGCGGAAGCGCGCTAGTCATCAGACACCCACAAACTACACTGCATTTAATATAAAAACACGATACAGGTCTGAACCATACAGCTTTGAAAATGGGTTTAAAACCATAGAGCAGTCTCTGGCAGAGAAGGCAAACCCTCACCACATTATTAAGATATTTTATTTATTAAAGTTATTATTTTGACTTGAACAGCCTATAGAGTGGAGGAGCTATGAGGTCAGCTTGTAGGCCAGTCGGCTGCTAGTATAAAACTGGTTCCCTCGATAAATCCCCATAGGATTTTCCTATAGGCTTTTTGAAGATTGCAAATAATAATCTCTGTGTTCAAACACTGTTCATTACACTTACACGTTTAGTCCAGCCGGATAATCCTCACACAAAAATACAACTTTTAGCACTTTTGGGTCGTAAATGCAAACGCAAGAACTGAAAAGCTAACATGAGGCTATAAGCGGACTACAGCCTTCAGGGCGCTCGCCTGTGACGTCAGCACCACTCTACTACAGACAACTCTTCAAGCTTATATTTTAGAAATATGGTCAATCACAAACGTTTAATCTCTCGGTTTATTATATTATAATCCACGCTGTAAATTATAAACAAATAAATATGCAAAAACACATAGACATACGAGCCTTTTAGACAGTTTTTACGTGGGAAATACATTTTGTTTTACTTTACGGTTGTTGTAAAAGGTTTAAAACTGTGTGTATAAATGTGCCTATATAGTATCATGATAAGACATTTAAATGTGTATCGCTCGTGTGCACAGCGCGCTTACCTTATTAATACACCACAGAAGTGAGGCGTGAGGGACAATCAAATACCTGCAAGTTCCATCATGGACACAGAACAACATTTAATATTCTTTTTTTTGTCACGAAGTACAGCTAAAAGCAGCCCATAGTCACATATGCTGTACATTTGGAGGAGGAGTGTATGACAGAGTTAAATGTGTTCAGATGAAGAAAAAACATCGACAAATCCTTTGATCACGTTAAAATAACAGCTCACATGTGTCTATTTTTACACATTTATTCACACGTTTGCATTACTGAGACCAGGACAGAGACAGACTGCAGTGGTCAGCAGTAAGTTATCTTCATAATATCGTTTAATTAAAAATAAATGATCAACACATGAATCTGTTCTGGCAGTCTTTACAGGTGAAGGCATTATCTACACACAATATGAATTCACAATTAGAAAAATACTACAAACTATAAAATACTATTCAGGAAAATACTTAAATAACAGTCAAGTCCCAATGTCCACCACAAGCGGGCCGCGCTCCAGAGCAGTGCAGCTGGATGACGTATAATGTCTCCGAAACCGCCTGTAGTCGCGTTTACCAACTTGATAGCAACCGTCTATTAAAAGAAGCGTAACAGATTTAAAAAAATCAAGAGTGTGCTGTAACTGATGTGTTTTATGTCAAAGAATAAAACGTGAAAGTATCTTGAGTTTGTGTTCGCCACGAACCCGCATTGACTTTTGGACGAGGGAACCGGAACTGCTAAAATGCTAACTCGCTTCCGGGGTTTTGCATGCAAATTGACGTCACAGTTCCTCCACTCTATAATTAACCATGTACGATGTAATCACTAACCAGTCATCTAAAGTCTTAAAATAATAAAATAGCCTATTGTTTTATTCGTGGCTCGAGCTTGATTCATTTGATTGTCACCCTAGGTAAAGAGACCTTTACTTCGCCTGCCTGAGTGTGTGTTTATTGCGTGCGCATGGAATAAAGCGAATAAGACGCGCTTCACATCATCGATGTCCACAATCCACAACAGCATCGCTATATCGATCAACAATGAGGAAATAATTGCACTTTTTATTCAGAGCTCAGACGGCTTGTTCATTTAACACCAGCTAGACCAGCTGGAGGACGGGTACGGTGTGCTGTATGTCGGCCATCCAGAAGTCTACAGCAGAAAGTCCACTCTTTCTTTTATTTTTGTACTTTGCTTGAAAGCTTTACGGAGTGACGCTGCAGCTGTCTGAGATACTGTTGTGTGATTTACATTATAGCCTGTATATGCACCAACAAACAGTCAAATGAATGAATAAATGAAATAAATATGGATTCTTAAATGTCGGTTTTGCTTTAACTTTATATATATATCAATACAGTTTGACAAATGTTTATATAAATAAAATGAGCTGTTTTCCTCATTTCAGCTGTAGGCCATTATATGATTCAGTTATACATCAGTTTGACATTTATGGGGCATCTAGCATGCTTCTGTGCTTTTGTTCTCGGTGATCTTGAATATATAAAGATATATCTACACAAGCTACACAGCACATTGTGAGGTGTTGAATATCTGGTGTAGTGTAAGCCTCTGTAGTGTTCTACTGTTAAAATCCAAGTGTATATTTACTGTTTTTAACACTGATGTGGGTCAAATTGTGGTGTTTAAAAGTGTGCATGTCTGCTGTTACCTTTCCATACTCCAGATTTGAGAGGTGACATTCCTGTGTTCAGTCAAATTACTGATATAACTGTATTCAACTTGACAGTCTGTATTTTTTGCTGACTTGTGAACTTGAAACCAATTTTGCCAGTGTACATTTTACACCACAGGTGTTGAATTTAACACTTGTCTGGTGTCTATACGAGTCACACCAGCCCAGTGTCCAGGTTACACTTTCAAAAGTGTTGAATATACACACCTCTGCACTGTAAAATATTTACACTTTTGAAAGTGTAACCTGGACACGGCTGGTGGGACTCGTATAGACACCAGACAAGGGTTAAATTCAACACCTGTGGTGTAAAATGTACACTGGCAAACTTGCTGTGTACACAAAATATTTTCTAAAACGTCAAGCAAGAATTTGTCTAAAGGTTGTTAGTTAACTATTAAGACAAAAAAAATAACTAAAATAGCAGAAATAAAATTGTAAAACCACAAAGAGCTGCATTTTGCTAAATATGATGTCCTTTATATCCTGATATGTGTTGTTTTATATTCGTTGTTTATGTAACTTGATGCATTCGTTATTTACTGTTTGAATACTGAAACACATAACAGCTATCGCTTAAAAGGTTATTTTTACCATCAAAGTGTATATTTTATATCATTATCAACTTTTGATATAAAACCGCTGTTATTTAATTTATAATAACAACAATAATAATAATTCCTTATGTTTATATAGCGCTTTTCTAGACACTCAAAGCGCTTTACACAATGGGGGGATCTCCTCATCCAGCACCGGTGTGCAGCATCCACCTGGACGACGAGACGCCAGACCGCACACCACACACCAGCTGATTGGTGGAGAGGAGAGTGATGAAGCCAGTTATGATATGGGGACGTTAGGAGGCCATGATGGGACAGGGAACAGGGAACACCAGCCGTAATGCAGAGCGCAGGAGTATATGCGGTAATGGCTTTACAGTCAATTAATGTGATTATAATGGAAGCCAATGGAGCAAAAACAGCAGCAGCATCACCAAAGGGGAGTCAGTCTGAACACAGTATTGATGAGCTTCTGACTCACTCCATTTGCTGAAACAGAGAGAGCTGTGGCCAAATGAAGCCTCTAAATCAGCCCAGAGTGATAAAAACGACCCAACAGCACACAGTGCAGGAAATGCAGACCTTACTAATCAACATCGCTTAATATTAATAAATGTGAAAGCTCACCTGCTGCTCAGGTAGGATCAGGATCCGCTTCAGATTCACATCTGTGTCCGTCAGCTTCACTTTCAGAGTCAGAGACGTCATGCAACACAAAGCTCATACATCATCATCATCATCATGCATTAGACACGTATATTACGAGCCTGGAGGTGAACACTTTCAGAAACTGAGGATCAAGATGAACTGAGCGTAACTTGTGTTAAACATGCCAGTAGTTTGTGTTATTCCAACAACAGAAGAACAAACCATCTTCATCCTGTGTAAAAGGGTTCACCCACTGCTCCTAACGGCTTTACACCTTCTTTAATCCTATCAATCGTCCTCAGAGATGAAGATACGCTGTAAATATATCTGTTAATGAGCAGTGTTTGTGTTTATCTGCAGTATGGGGTGTTGATCTCCGCTCTGTCCACTTCTGATGCTGAATATTCAGCTCTACAGTTTAACTAAGAGACTATTACTGACATTTTAGTGGTTTAGTAGTAATATAAGAGATAATATCTAGGAATAAGTGGGTAAGATACACTCTAAAAAAAAAAGGTTCTTCAGTGGTTCTTCAGAAGTTCTTTGCGATAATTGAGGTGCTATTTAGCACTTTTACAGTGTAAAGAACCTTTAAAGCACCATAAAGGTTCTTCAGTGGTTCTTTAAGGTGGTCAGGGTGCTATATAGCACTTTTACTGCGTAAAGAACATTTAAAGCACCATAAAGGTTTTTCAGTGGTTCTTTGGGGGGTTTAAAGTGCTATATAGCACCACTACTACTGGTAAGCACTTGTTCTTATAGCTAATTCTCATAACTCTTATGCCGGTTTTATTTATGGAAAGGGTAAAGTAACATTATGAGCACCTTGAAATATAGGTGCTATATAGCACCATTTGACAAAAGTACTATATAGCACCTATTTTTTTAAGGTGTTGTATAGCACCAAAAAACGTTCCCCCCTCGTTGCGACCAAAGAACCAGTTTTGGTGCTATTTAGCACCTTTTTTTTTTAGAGTGTAGCAGTAAATGTGTTGCAGTTTAATATTAAAGGTGTCTGTAGTGTAGTATACAACACCAACACACACAATACAGCACTGCAGACTATCACACATGCAGAAACCCACGTATACACACTGTTCAATGTTAGAAGTTGCCGGAAGAAAGATCAAGATCCCATAATGCAGCTCAGAAGCAGAAATAAAGAGGAAAAATTAAAAAAAATGAACCGCAAAATACAGAAATCTGCTAAATTAGGGCTATTATTACAGCACACAGTCACTGCTGGAAACCATGAAGAGCTGCTTCAGTTTGAGTGTTCACTCATCTGCAAACACCACACAGCAGAAAACACTGGAGATCCTCAGGAACACAGTCTGACATCAAGAAGCACCTTCTCATTTTCACATCATCTTGCTTTCAGAAGGAAAAACTCCCTTCATTTAGCCCCTTTTTTCCTGAAAACATTACAACATGTTTGTGTTCGTCTAGAAAATGCTTCTTGATTTCAGAGTTTGTAGATATCTGGACTAGAAGGTCTAAGAGAGGCATGTTTCTGCAGTGTGTGTACACCACTGATGTAAAATCTCTTTCAGGACCGGTCTAAATAAGGAAATAATGAATAATCTGTTACTTTGATAAAACTCTTCACATGTTATCAGATTCTTCATGGGGTGTGTAGACCTTCGACCACAACTCTCCGTCCGTCTGTCTGTCCATATAAACGTGTACTACTGTTACATTAATGCATTTACCAGATGCTTTACTCCAGCTTCTACTTCACTGAAGGTCTGAACTGAAGAGAAGACCTCAGCTTAGCTAGAGCCACTCATTATACACCATTATCTATAATAATAACCAGTGTATATGTGAAGAGCGTTCTCTTCAACACTCAATGCTGAACATGATCTCTGAATCCTACTCAACAGCTCATGTTAGTGATGTTTTCTGTAACTGTCCTCTTCGAGAAACTCTTCATCTGATCACTTCTGATCAAGTCAAGTATTAATATCATTCTGTTTAAAAGCATCTGAAAATAAATCCCTTCAGCACATTGTTTTGGTTTAGTATTTATGTGACACCAAGTGAACCACTTCTCCATTAAATCCCCCCTGTGGATGCTTGCAGAAGCTTCTGTAATGGGCTATATGCACAGCTAGTGTTCTTCAGCCAATGATGAACCTCTGGTGAGAGCTTAATGTGAGCTTTCAGGTATTCAACGTTATTACAATACATTCAGTTAAACAGAGTTGAGCATTCATTCAGTTTTTCAACTGTTCAGCAGACGAGCGCAGAAACTCCATTGAAAATACTGGAGTAAAACAAACTCATATTTTATAGACACAGCAGGGGGAAACTGTATTTATTGCAGTGCTTCTGGTCTGATCTGAGACCCACTTTATATCGTATATCTGTCAGACAGTGAAGATCACTGATGTTTAAAGAGCCCCTATTATGTGTTATTGAGGATGATCTTCATCAGTGTGTGTCACAGCTCTGAGTGCAGTGAAATGTCCAGCTGAGGGTTACATCTGAAA
>CAIGQQ010034193.1:210814-224579 GCA_903798035.1 Danio albolineatus
ACACACACACACACACACACACACACACACACACACACACACACACAAATAAAGGCCATATGTGTGGTTTCACTGCTGAAAGGGCTTTCCGGCGGATAAACAGCACAAGAGCTTCACCTTTAGACTAGATGTGCTTTATATACAGCAGGGGTCACCATCTCGATCCTGCAGGGTTTGGCTCCAACTCGTCTCAACACACCTGCCTGGATGTTTCAGTACACCTAGTGAGAGCTTGATTAGCTTGTTCAGGTGTGTTTGATTAGGGTTGGAGCTGAACTCTGCAGGACACCGGCCCTCCAGGAACAGGTTTGGTGACCCCTGATGTACAGTGTGTGGCAGTACTGCAGTGTCCCCCAGGTGAAGCAGCAGGTCCTCTGGTCTCCATCTGTGTTCCTCGGGGTGGGTCTGCCATCAGAGGAGGCTGTGCTTAATGCTGCTGTTCTCGGTATGTTCTGCACGGGTGTTTGTGTTGTTTTCTGCAGGGCTGTGAATGAATCTGACACGTGTGATGGAGTGTGATGTTCAGACTGACAGATGAAGGTGTGTTTATGTTGACTCTCGGTGTGTTCGCGACTCGGGGAACCGTGTCAAGCTGTTCAGGAGTCGCTGTGAAGAGTCGAACTGCAGCGGCAGAGATTCGGTTCAGTTCACTCTCCATCAGCTCCGCCGTATTTCCCAAACACGTCTATTCCACCCAGGGGTGCAATTCCCAGGGGGACAGGGGGGACATGTGCCCCTCACTTACTTTTAGATATAAATACCACTTCACTTCATGCTATAATTTCCCCTCGAGAGTCCAAAAACAAAACATTTTTCAACTCAAGATATGTACGCAAAATTAAGTTTGCCGTCACGTCACTCGTACAGGTCTGACTAAACTTTCTTTGAACACTGAATGGACACCAATTGACCCTTCGCTAAGCCGCACTGAAAACCGCCACCCACCAATCGTGGCTTAGCAACCGTAGCTACGCGCAGGAGCTCTGTCAAGCTTTCGAGCGAGGGAAACAGGCCAACGCGTTGTGCATATGGATTGTGCAAATCTGACACCAGGTATCCTAAAGGTTTGGGCGGGATGGTGGAATTTTTTTTTTAGATATTCAGCTTTTTTTTTTTACACTTTCTTATGTAAAATCCAATTTTTTTCTTTTTATCTTAAAAACAATGAAATAAATTCTTTAAGTTATTTCCTAAAAATTATATTCTTTAATTTGTTTTCATTTTAATAATACACTGTAAATGTTATGATAAAATGTCAAATAAAATTTTAATTTAGGCTTTTCTGCACAGTTGCTCAGCATTGCTACACGTTTCCACAACTACCACCAACACTCAGATTTGGTCCCCCACACCTCTCAGACCAGAATTGCACCTTTGATTCCACCTTATATATATGAGCAATTCCATGCAGATGTCAGCCTTGCCATGAATAAATGAAGTTGTCCTCATTAATAGTGAAACCCTTCTAGTGTTTGTGTGTGCTTGTGTTTCACAGTGCTGTACTAATACTCAAACATCTCTCGCTCAGTGTTTTACTATTATATCTGATTTACCAACATCTCACCAGTGGACATTTCACCTCCGTCACGTCCAGAACAGAGAAGTGTCGCGTCCATAACGCAGCTTTTCCCTCATAAATGCACAAATGTAAAATAATCTCAGTCATGTGTGTCCTACAGAGAGCGACGCGTATCCCTGTGAGGATCATCATTTCTGTTGGGTTGTTCAGTTTAATCAGAGTTTCTATAGTGTGCTGTACACTGTAACTCACAGACTTCCTCGTCACGTCCATAACGCATGTTTATTTCCCTCATTTAAAGTATAATAACTGTTTCCAGAGTGATATTCTCCTGATGCTCTGTGTATGGCTGTGTTGATAATGTAAACAGATGCTTCAATATAATATAATGTGAACATACACCTCATCTGTGTGTTTGTGCTTCGAGTTTACTGCAAATGTCACATCAATAACACTGGAACTGCTCATATATATATTTTTATATATATTTTAACATGTACGGTTTCATAAGTTAATGAAAACAGTTAGTGAGCGTCAGGTAACCCAGTGCGTCACATGACTGACGTCGTGACGTTGAAATTAGAATATTCAAATGAGCAGGTGTGTGAATACTGGCGGGTTTTCGGCGTGTCTGAATGTTCCTGCATCTGAAGGCAAATAAAGGTCTGAAGCTTCACATCTGGCCCATCTGAAGGTAAGACACCGGAGTCCAGCTGCCGCCGTGCAGTGACGGTTTATCCTCCCGGTAACGTTAATCCTCCAAACGCAAACCCGCCGCGCGCTTCACCGAGTTTATTTCTGTTGTGTTCAAGTATACATCTGCGCTACCTCAATATACATTATGATGAAGATACACAGAGACAGCAGGTGAACAATTCAAACCGACAGCGCATGTCTACACACACACCTGAGTGACGCTGCGGTAATGACCCAGCCTCCAGAACGCGCGGGCGCGTACTCCGACCTGTCAGGCGCTCACAGGCGCGCTGTTTATGAAAATAAACAGCTTTAAATCTTTCTCAGACACATTGAGCTGCTGCTTGTTACTCAGATGACTGTCTGTGTTCCTCTTAGTGCAAACTGTGGGGAAATGATCGATAAAACGCTTATGATAAACCGCTGTGAGTGTACCAGCGAGGCGCGTGCATGTGAAGGAGCGCCCCCGTGAGTCAGACCTGAGAAGCCTACCGTACCGCGAGCCCGCCACACCGGGAGTCTGCAGTGTTAAGCTGCAGCACACACTGAAATACACACCTCGACCAAGTGTTCCTCCGTATTCATCGATGTTGTTAGTAATGTCTATCAGCATTTATGATGGTATATATGTAAACAGAGCGGGTCTAGCTGCGGTCAGCGCCCTGCTGCGGATGGAGACGTTGGCGGATTTACCTCGTTATTTGGTCCATCTCTGGGACAAAAGCAGCTGAATGAACGCTAAAGATTTAAATAAGTGAAGGAATCTAGAAGAAGCCTGACCCCTCTCATGTTTAATGCTAGCTCAGCCGCTTAGTGCTCGTCTCTGGTGAAAGGTGTCAGGTGTTTAGATATATGTTCAGGAATGGATGTGTGAATGTCTGGATCGTCCTTGTCTGTGTGAACAGCACACAACTCTGAACACATGACGAAAATAACAACACTTTTATTATCTGTAAAACAGCTTTATACAGCTGATCCTAAAGAGAGACTCGCAGACATCACTGCAGGTCCACCAGCGCACACCTCAGCCAGCATCACCGGTACTGCAGACACAATCCTGCAGCCATTCACAGCAGCCCAGGGGGAAGAGTGCCATTAAATCTGAAAAATCTCTTTATATAAAATAAAACAGGCTTGAACACGAGCTGAAAGCACACACGGCGAGTGTGTAAAGGAGATGCTGAGGAGGTGAGGTTAGTTTAACACTGTTTACAGCCGAACGCTTCAGTCATCTGTCGACACGCTGGAGAAACACTCCTGATGCTCCTCCACAGGGCTCAAACTGCACTTACTAAGAGGAAAACAGCATACAGAGAGCTAATACAACATGTTTCTCTGTTTATATTGAGCAGAAACCCTTGATCATTCTCTGTCTTTAGCGTAAAACCAAAGACATCCGCGTCTTCACTGACCTTATTCTTCAGATAGGAGCGGCGCCTCCATTGTAATGTGATTGTGTCGAGCTAACGTTCACTTGCATTGATTTAGCTGTATATAAAACCCTAGTCATGTTGCTAACTGGTGTTTTCTCATCATATAATGTTAATCGTAATATAAACACACGTTTGCAGCTCAAGCTGATTGTCGTCTACTGCCGCTCATCATTCCTCCAGTCCCACACACACAGACAATCAAAGTCCAGCAGAAAATCACTCGCTGAATAAACTTCCTCACACTGATTACATGAGGGTTTTGTCATGTAAGCGTGTCTCTGGCGTGTTCTCCGTCAGCCGCTCTGGCTGTCCTGGATATCGTCGACTGTCCGAGCGAGCTCTCTGAACAGGGGCCGATCGGCCGGCTCCGGGGCCCAGCACCGCTTCATCAGCGCGTGGATCTGAAACACACACATTACTATCATTAATAACTATTGTTTGTGACCACACATTGTTTAATATCACAGAATGCAGAAAAAATCGAGCTATTTTAAGAGGTAAAGGCTAGGTCAGTCAGCACTGCACTATAAATATACTTTAATGCTCATAACATTCCCAGGACAACTACAAGAACACGTATAATCCAGATGTTGCCCCGAGCGTCTATTCTCTTTATGTTTGGGTCATTTATCAGACTCTATCTGCTTTATCCTCATGCATCAGTAGCTGACGCCTTCAGCAGTGTGAGACTTCGTGAAAACACAGTCATAGCAACTGTTGAGTGTCTGAAACCTGTCCCTACAGTGACGCCTAGTGGTCATATTCAGGTATTGCTCTGAAACCGCTTCGACAGAAACATTTAAGCCAACTGAGGAATTATAACCCATGTTGTATAATCGAATCCTCGAATGATTTAGGGGAGTGATCGGTGTTCCTGTCGGACATGCGGACTATAAACTAGTCGTTTAAGGATGTGGGTTTTTCATTGTAATGTGTGGTGTAACATCAGTCTGACATCCACACGAGCTAACATGTGTTATTCTGGTCATGCGTAGGGCCAGACGGAATCTGCAGACATTTTTTGCTATTTCTGACAGTATTTTGTTAAAAATCTGCGGATTCATGCGGAATGATTTTGGGAGTATCAAAACTAAAACCTTAATATATGAAATAAAAAGTAACACTTTTTTAACTATTTAATGTTTACAATGTGAATCTAATTAGATCCACTTTATTTGGTAAACAAAGCAAGTCTCGCATATAAAATATCTACTAAAATACCAAAAATAGTACTTCACACACTATATTGTAAATACATCACATGAATATTTTTATATTAGTCAATATTATTACTGAAATTAATTTAAAAACTGATTAAATATACATTTACGCACATTTACAGCAGTAAATAAGCAGAATCAATGATAGGCTAAAAATCTGCTGAATTCTGCACGTGCAGATTCCGTGTGGGCCTACTCATGCGTAATAAACATTGAATCCACAGTCTGATTGATCTCGGGACGGCTGCAGCGCAGTTGCACCGTACGTCCACTAGGCTTTGTGCGATTGCTTGGTTTGTTTCCAACATTGTCAATCAAATGCAGATTCAGCATGTCTGCTGAGCCCCGCTCCTGAAACCGTTTAGTCACATGACCTGGCCGTTTCGAACCATTGGGATCTTCAATATCTTTAAAGGTCAGTTTGGCGTCAGTCGTTCGGTATCTGCGGGTCTGTACCTCTGCTGGACACCCGTCTGGAGCCGGCAGCCGGTAGTTGCGTCTCAGCAGGTCGATCAGGTGATAGACGATCATCTGACCCTGTTTATCCTCACCCATCTGCTCCATGAACACCTGAACACAGCACAGCATCAGGAGTGTTGATCATTCCCGTACTGTACGGTCTGCTACGACACTTACCGCTGGAGGACTGCAGCTCTTCTCACTGTAGGTGAAGAGTTCGTAGAGGACGACTCCGAAACTCCAGACGTCTGACGCCACGCTGAACTTACTCTCCGTCAGAGACTCCGGCGCGTACCTTCATCACACACAGACAAAGACGCACAGTTACTGACCATACACACGGCTTTCACACTGGACGCGGAGAGCGCTGCGCTATGAAACCCATTCATTCTAATGCAGTATGCAAAGGCTGAGCGCTGATTAAAGCTCACAGGCTGCAGTTAGAGATTAAAAACTGGAAGTTCGGCTCTGTGGTTATTATGAATATGTATATCTATACTCATCCATGCAGGAACCACTCATGCTGACCTGGAAATCACAGTTAGACAGCAATAATCAGCTCAAATAATGTGCTGAGAGGACATGATTACATGGTGAAATGCTCCTAACACTGCTAAACCGATGACTAGGGCCAGACGGAATCTGCGGACATTTTTTGCTATTTCTTGATTTTGGGAGTATCATAACTAAAACCTTAATATATTAAATTAAAAGTAATACTTTTTTTACTTTTATTTAATGTTTACAATGCAAATCCAATTAGATCCACTTTAGTTGGTAAACAAAGCAAGTTTATCATAAAATCTTTACTAAAAGACAAAAAAAAGTACTTTACACACTGTATTGTAAATAAATCATATGAATATCTTTATATTAATCAATATTATTACCGAAATTAATTTGAAAACTGAATAAATATACATGTACACACATTTACAGCAGTAAATAAACAGAATCAGGAAGAATAAACAAAAATAAACAAAATCTGGAGAATTCTGCATGCGCAGATTCCGTGTGGGTCTACCGATGACTGACTCGCTCACTGCCAATAAAACTGTACTATCTATAAAATGTGCTTGTTTTAGTGGCGTGTGTAGATTTCCAATGTAATTAATTTAAATCTACTTTAACGAGTCTCACAGAACTACTTCATATCATTTCTTAAATTAATTTCGTTCTGGCCCTCAGAGTTGTAATGTCAGTGGCTGAACGCTCCTGTCTCCGCCTCAGCCGGACGCGTGTGAATGTCCTCACCAGAATATGGGACTTTCTCCGGGCTCGCGCACCGTGTAATACTCCTTATCCTGAGGGAGCACTTTAGTCAGGCCGAAGTCTCCGATCTTCACCCGAAACTCGCTCTCCACCAGGATGTTCCGCGTGGCCAGATCTCGATGTACGTAACGCTTCTCCGCCAGATAGTCCATGCCCTGAACACACACACACACACACACACACACACACGTAACACACTCCGCAGGGTAGGGCTGTGCAGCATTTACACTGAAGTAAACAAATGTAATATTGTCAAAACTGCAAGGCGATTATGTAGACCTATATTCACGATTTTGGCTGGGTCAGTTGGTGTTTCTGTGTGGAGTCTGCATGTTCTCCCCGTGTTGGTGTGGGTTTCCTCCGGGTGCTCCGGTTTCCCCCACAGTCCAAACACATGTGCTATAGGGGAACTGATGAACTACACTGGCCCAAGTGTATGAGTGTGTGTGTGTGTGTGAATGAGTGTGTATGGGTCTTTCCCAGTGC
Organism: Danio albolineatus; assembly: GCA_903798035.1. Classification (NCBI taxonomy): domain Eukaryota; kingdom Metazoa; phylum Chordata; class Actinopteri; order Cypriniformes; family Danionidae; genus Danio; species Danio albolineatus. The sequence continues at coordinate 217,900 of CAIGQQ010034193.1, forward strand.
TGGGTTGCAGCTGGAAGGGCATCCGCTGTGTAAAACATGCTGGAATAGTTGGTGGTTCATTCCGCTGTGGCACCCCTGATGAATAAGGGACTCAGCTGAATCGTATTGGTGATCTCACAGGCGACTGATATGCAGGGTGTTCTCCAGGTGTGTGTGTGTGTGTGTGTGTGTCAGCACCTTGCAGATCTGCGAGGCGTACAGCAGGAGTTTGCTGTGGTCGAAGCGTTCTCTGTTCTTGCTCAGGTAATCGCGCAGGCTGCCGAACGGGAGGAACTCCATCACCAGCCGCAGGTTGTTGCGTCCTGCAGAGAGGGAGGGAGAGCGGTGAGGCGTGGGCGCCGTCGTGGACCTGCGCTGCAGTCGTACAGAACACACACTCACCTGCGCTGTAACACACTCCCTTATAGCGCACGATGTTCTCGTGCTGCAGCGACCGCAGGATCTCGATCTCGCGCTCGAAGTCGCGCAGGTGCTCCGCCGTGCTGTGCTGCAGCTTCTTCACCGCCACGACCTCACCGGTGTTATCCTGCAGCGGGTCGTAGCGGCACTTCTCCACACTGCCGAAGTTCCCCTGCAGAGGAGCACACGTGAGCAGGTGTTCAGTGATTCACTATATTCACACAGTGACAGTGTTTACAAGGACATCAGGGGCCTCACAGTGTTCCTGAGTCTGAGGACCACACTAATGTGATGACGTGTTTACACGAGCTGCTTTATGAATGCTCCTTTCATGATCACAGGGCTCGAAATGAACCTGTTTGCTTGGTGGCACTAGTGCTCCTAACTTTAAACATTTAGGCGCACCAGACAACATTTAGTAGCACCACCAGTTATGAGCAACGCTGCTGAGTTTTATATAAACAGATTTAATGCATTTGAAATCAACACTTACAAGCAAAATATATATATGCTTGCGTGAGAAAAATATGTCTCAGCGAAATCCCGTTATCACAAAATACATCTTATAACATAATTGAGTGAGCAAAAGATACCTGGACGGAGCGCTCAGCGGCCCTGCACACACTACTGGACATGAATGAATCTGTTAACGTGTTGTGTTCTGACGGGTGATGTCTGATATTGCACAGCTGTATATACCTTATTATTAGTATACGTCATTTTAATAGCAATACCGGTCTTTACATGAGCTGCAATATTAGTTTAATCTTAGACCCTTTAGCGATGGTGTACGTGGTGTTAACTTTACTTCTAGCTGCACGGCTGACAGCATCTAGCGCTTAAATGAAGAATTAAACAGAACATCTCCTGCTTAAATGTGTAGATGTGGCAGACATCTCCGTCTCCGTCCCACAGACTCTACAGTGAACACTTTAGTTATTCTCATAGCGGACCTGAAGCCGATGGAAGTCTTTTATCCACTCTTGGACAGATGTAGATTGTGGATGAACATTCAGCACATTATCAGTGATCAGATGTGCTGTTATTTGTTGTGTTAGGTGTTTTCTAAAACTAAATCTGATGGTGTTGTTGTCATTCATCTTCAGCGCTTCACATGTTTGTGGTTGTGGCTCTCCTGTCATCTGAGGGCGTTGACTGAGTGATTGACAGCTGATTTTAACCAATCCGTTCGCGATCAGTTATAGCGCAGTGGGCCAATAAAAAGAGGGCGAAGGCGGGGCAAGCATCACAGGCTTTATTTACTGCAGTAAGTTGACATGACAACAGTTGTAAACAGTTCCTGAGCGCTGCCTTTCAAGTGCACAGATGCATTCTGCGTGAACGTGTCCTAAATCAGCGCATGCGCTTAACATTTTGCAGTGCAAACCAGTCGCACACAACAATGTTATGCACTCGCACAAATGCTCCCAAATATATTTAGAGGTCGCATAGATTCAATTTCAGGCGCATATGAGACCAAAATGGTTGCAATTTCCAGCCCTGTGATCCTGTTGTACTTCTTATAGCACATAATACGATTAACATCATCATTGCTTCACCGCCCTTCCGCATTTCCTCGGGAGCTCTATGTAGATTCGAGTGTTTAATTTTTAATTTGTCGACTTTAACTGCAGTTCTGCAGCGTCACTTTCATTCAGGAGCCTTTCAGTCACAAAATTGATTTCTGTGTTGTGTGATTATGACTTTATTCAGATTACGGTCATGAAAAATCACTGTTTACACAGTCGACTCTTGATCAGAGTATGGTCTTACGCCTGTGTCACGCCGCACGTGCGAGCAGAGCGAGAGCAGAAACAGCACACCGCGGATCAGCAGCTTTTGCACAGATGAATCTGTCTGCATCTGGTTAGCTATCTGTCTATGTAATTACACTTTAAAGAAGATCGATTCCAGCATTATGGATGCGACGCTTGCAGTGAAATCTCTAAATTAATTCATGAAGGACGTGTATGTTCACATTATATTGAAGCATCGGTTTATACTTTCCAAAACAACTGAGTTACGAATCAGACAAACATGCACCAGTAGACATGCTTTATATTGTAAATGAGGGTGTTGGAGCCATCTCTTTTATTATTATTATGTTTGGATTTAATAGGTTGATTGGACATTTATATGATTATTATTAAGTTTACATCTGATTATTACTGTATTCATGTTGGAGTATTTGCTTTATTGTTTTTGATTTTGTCAATGAAGACTTTTATTCTGTCAATCGGGATTTAACGCAGCCAGGTAGTACTGTAGGTGGTGATAGGAAGGGAAGAGGAAACAATTTTCAGGCCGTGAGAGTAGCTGCGTCCCAAATTGCATACTTGTGCACTATTCTACGCCATTTTGTAGTATAAATAGTGTAAATAGAGTGTTCACACTGAAAACTCTAACAATAATAAGTGCACTGTAATGACCCGGATGATACACTCCTTCAGCCGGTAAACAGAAGTGTGTACTGATGGACACTTCACACACTCAACGACCGCAGCTTTGCGCACGTAACAGAAGATGTGGAGCTATCAGGCGCATGTTGGATATCTTTATTTACTTTGGATTGTGAGAGCAGTATTCTCCTGAGAGTGATTATAGCGCCTCCCGATGGTGAATGTGGTTACACTCATGCAGGTATTATTTGGTATTTTGGTCATTTACTTCATGAATTTGGCGACCGTCAAACACCATCTGGGAAACGGCTTGAACTTCCGCTTAGTAAAAAAGCCATTAGTGCTCCATTTGGGACGACACTACACGCATATACTGTACTGCTGAGTGTGTAAGTGCATAAGTATATAGTGTATAGGGTGTCATTTAGGACGCAGCTTTTGTGTGTGGTGACGGGAGCTACAGAGGAGGATGGAGCTGCTTCATTCAGGCCTCGTGACTCACTCTGAGCGACTGGATGCGATCATGAGAATATGAAGGGCTGATAGGAGAGAGGTGTTCAATGGAGTTAAAGAATAAAGACATCAATAACTTCAGCTTTTCCCAGACAGCATAACCGTGTGTCTGTGATGATGATGATGATGATGATGATGAGTCTCCAGGAGCTCATTCAGTGAGTGTGTGTGTTTGCGTGCGCTTAGAGATGTGTGTATCTGTGGTGCTTTACTGACTCGCTAAGTGTGCAGGTCCTGTCACAATAAGCGGCTAAAGTCCCTCACGGTGTGAATAGTTTGATTACGGCGTTTACAGATCTGCACTTCAGTAATGCGGCTGAAAGAGGAAAACTCCACATAGTTTAATACTCCACGTCTTAATTCTGTTTGTGTATGCGTCGATGATGACTTCCAGCATATCTGAAGTGCTGTTTATCACATGGAGATGAACCATACTGTGTGAGGCTGTAGTTGTAGCCTGTGTTGGATACGGGACCTGCTGAACTCCGGTGATGAAAGCGGTTACGTCACACCCGCCCGAGTGACGAGCGCAACTCAGAGGCCAGCCTGGGTTCCAGGTCCAATCCTGCCTCCAATCCTCAATGCTAACTTTACACCTCGACGAGAAATCTCGAGATCTCGTCACACCCCTGATATATATATATATATATATATATGGCGCCACGGTGGCGTAGTGAGTAGCACGTTCGCCTCACAGCAAGAAGGTCGCTGGTTCGATTCCCGGCTGGGTCAGTTGGCATTTCTGTGTGGAGTTTGCATGTTCTCCCCGTGGTTGCGTGGGTTTCCTCCGGGTGCTCCGGTTTCCCCCACAGTCCAAAGACATGTGGTACAGGTGAATTGGGTAAGCTAAATTGTCCATAGTGTCTGTGTGTGAATGAGAATGTATGGATGTTTCCCAGAGATGGGTTGTGGCTGGAAGGGCATCCGCTGCGTAAAACAAATGCTGGATAAGTTGGCGGTTCATTCCGCTGTGGCGACCCCGGATTAATAAAGGGACTAAGCCGAAAAGAAAATGAATGAATGAATGAATATATATATATATATATATATACATGCTCAAACTCGTGTGCGACTCGAGCAGAACTGATGCTAGAACTGTTTTCATTGTGGTTGTGTAGTTTGGGCCCAAAGCGATATTTGTTGCTGTTTTTAATGTTTAAGTTCATATGATTCACTATATAAAGAGCAGTGGATGCTATCGAGGCATTCGTTGGCTAGTATTGCTACTGTCATTAATGTGTTTTTGGTCATTATTAATGCACTGTCACTTTAATTGAGTGAGAGCAGCGCTGAAACTATCACAAAACACACTCTGCTCACGCTTGCGGTGTGAAACAGACTTTAATCGCATGAATATCAGATTACTGGTGTCCATATAAACACACACACTGCCTGTTTACAGGGACATCCGTGATCTAGTGCTGTCCCCTAGTCTGAGTGAGCCCCTATATGCTGACGGTGTTCACACAGGTGCTGTATGAGTGCTCCTATCCTACACGTTATAGCCGATAGTGTGATTAATGTGGTTTCATCGTTATTCTGGCCTCTGCAGGTGATTTCTCACACTGTGTGTAATCAGACGACGGTGGACACGCGTTCTCCACCTCTCCATCACTGACTTTCACTCACGCCCGGAGACATACTGGAGGTTCTGGAGGAGAGAACAGTCCCGGTTTCCCTCTCGCAGCAGAAACAGCCTCTTCTGCTGGAAGCCATGCTCACCTGACAGCTGCCGTGTGTGTGTGTGTGTGTGTGTGTGTGTGTGTGTGTGTGTGTGTGTGTCCTGTGGCTGAATGTACAGAGGAGTCTAACGCTAGCAGATTAATTCCACGTCTGTCCTGCAGTCCAGTGCTGCCACTCAGACAGGAACACCCCACAGCCCGCTTCTGCTCCATTATCACCTGTCGACTCCTAATCACAGCATCATCTTCATGGAGAGCTGATGATGATGATGATGAAGGCTCACCTTCCCCAGCAGCTGCAGGAATATCAGGTGTCGCGCCTGGAACTGTGTGGGCTCCTGACTCTCGAATGCTCCGGCGAGGCCTGGGGCCCGATGCCTGCTGGGAACTGTGTCGCTCTCCACCAGCAGCTCGTAGTCTGAGACACACACACACACACACACACACACGTCACGCACCGCTCTGCACATTAACACTAGCTCTCCGCAGAGTGTCAGACCTGGAGTGTAGAGGCTGTTGAGGTCTCGGATCAGCGCCCTGAAGGACGGCCGGTGCAGCGGCTCGTAGTCCATACAGCTGTTGATCATGCTGGCCAACTCGGTCCACTTAGGGGCCGGCAGCTGGTGCTTATCCTCGTAGAACAGCAGCTTCTGCACACACACACACACAGATACATGTGCGTGAACTCCACCATACACACAGACAGAAGAGCAGGTGTGTGTGTGTGTGTGTGTGTGTGGTTGACCTTGGCCGTGTCGTACGCAGCGAGCGGCTGTTCTCCTCCGCAGTAGATCTCCCACAGTGTGGTGCCGAAGCTCCACTTATCAGCAGCCAGACTGAGACTCCTGCTGTCCTTCACACACTCTGGAGGAACCCAGGGGATACGCTCCAGCAGAACTACACACACACACACAGCATTAGACACACACTCACTCAATCACACACAAACACACACAAGCAGACACTGACTCTCTCTGGGCTGGACGGTGATGCTGATGCCCGGGTCGCTCAGCTTGATGAAGGGTGGCGTTCCGGTCTTACGGTCCTCCTCTCGGGTCACCAGAACATTCCTGGCGCAGACGTTCCCGTGGGTCAGACTCTTCTCCTCCTGCGGGACACAAACACAGGCTGATCACACACACACACACACACACACACACACACACACACACACACACACACACACACACACTGGTCCCTCATCGTCGTCTGCCGCTCACCAGGTGATGTAGTGCCCATGCTAGCTGCTTAGCCACCTCCAGCTTCCAGGTGATGTTGATGGTGTTGCGGTTTCTCTTCAGGTACGTGTCCAGAGAGCCGAAGCGCACGTACTCCTGCACCATGATGTCTGAAACACACACACACACACCCGTCTGTGAGTGTGTGTTAGGTGTGCACGCGCATGTGTGTGTTAGAGTGTGATACTCACGTTCATCCGCACACACACAGATGCCGTAGTTGAGCAGCAGGTGTTTGTGGGAGAGCTGGCTCATCATACTGGCCGACTCGAAGAACGACTGACGGAGAAAACACTGACCATCAGTGCACGCGCAGACACACACACACACACACACACACTATTCCCCACTGTATTCTCCACTATACTCCACTGCATTCCCCACTATACTCCACTGCATCTCCCACTATACTCCACTGTATTCTCCACTATACTCCACTGCATTCCCCA
>CAIGQQ010034193.1:315186-327140 GCA_903798035.1 Danio albolineatus
CACACACACACACACACACACACACACACACACACACACACACACACACACACACACACAGCCCGATATAGTGGATGAAGAAGAGAGTGTGTGTTTGGGTTTGGAAGAGTTCCCATCAGACGAAACGTCCCTCAGTTTTCTCATTGCGCATTAGCGCTTCACGTTCAGCACATCTCAGCTTCTCTTGACGCTAGTATCTGGTTACGCCAAGCTTGAGATGCATTTCATCACCCATTGGCAACACTCAGCTCCTGACCACAGATCCACACACACACACACACACACACACACACACACACACACACTCTCGTACAGCTCTCTTTATGCTCTCCTCATATCTGTGCTGATGTTTGCAGTGTACAGACCGTATATTCTCTCGTCTCCCCCTAAACCCTCACAGCACACCCTCTGCACCTCCACACCCTCACTAGCCTTCACTCTGCCCGATTCTGTCTGAGATTAAACTATTTAACTCCCAAGGTCAAAATGTACTGGTATTGCTATACTTGTGGGGATATTTGGAAAACACACACACACACACACACACACACACACACACACACACACACAGAGCCTGAGGAGCTGAATGTGTGTTTGCTGCAGAGAGCTGGAGATCAAGAAGATCCTCCTGAAATCTCTGCACCTCCCGAAGGAGCCGAGCAACTCCCTGTCCCAGCTGGATCATCTGCGAGAGTCGTTGAAAAACAGCATCCGCTCACCGCCAGGTACGCCATCACACACACACACACACACACACACATAGAAAGAACCCATGTAAACATATATGTTTTCATATATGTTTTTAATATACATGACACATATGAAATTGGCTGTTTTCCTATATTATATGTGCATATATGTTCATACAGGATCTTTCTGTGTGGGCCCACGTGGATAGACACTGAGGATATATGCACATATATGATAATGTATACGCTGCATATACAGTTGACGTCAGCATTATTCGCCCCCTTTGAATATTCTTTTCTTTTTTAAATATTCCCCAATGATGTTTAACAGACTCAGGAAATGTCCACAGTATGTCTGATAATACTGTTTCTTCTGGAGAAAGTCTTTTTTTGTCTTCTGGAGAAAGTCTTTTTCTTCTGGAGAAAGTCTTTTCTGGAGAAAGCAGTTTTAAATTTTTGAAAAACCCTTTTAAAGTCAATATTATGAGCCCCTTTAAGCTATTTTTATATTTCCATAGTCTCTAGAACAAACCATCGCTATACAATAATTCGCCTGATTACTCTTACCTGCCTAGTTACCCTGATTACCCTAGTGAAGCTTTTAAATGTCACTGTAAGCCGTGTAGAAGTGTCGTGAATAACATCTAGTCTAATATTATTTACTGTCATCAAGGCAGAGATAAAAGAATCAGTGATTAGAGATGAGATATTAACACTATTATGATTATAAATGTGTTAAAGAAATCTCTCTGTTAAACAGACATTGGGGATAAAAATAAACTGGGGGGCTGATAACTCTGACTTCAACCGTATGCGTGGGCAAGACTGAGGTGCATATATGTGCATATACAGGCCATATCGGTCTCCTGTGTTGCTTCTTTATACCCACATATAAGCCCTATATGTACACACAGGAGATGTCTCCTGTATAGCTCATCTCTCACTGTCATACATGATGCCTCGCTCATATTTCCTATTATCAAGGCTGTAACTATCTAACTAAGAGCGCTCGACATCTGTATTGGAAGGAATCAGCATGTTGTGGAGTTTCACTATGGTAAATCAGTGAGCGCACACACCTGCGAAGATGAGCTCTGGGTCATTAAAGTTCTGACCTGATCCTCCTCTGGTCTGCAGGTAACTCCAGTTTCCCGGAGGACTCTGGAAACTCCAGCTGCTGCAGACGCTCCTCTCAGGTGCTCATGAAAGGTGAGGCTTTACCCCATAACCAGAACCACAGGATCTGCCCAGTGCTCCAGACGCTTATAGAAACCTGCAGGGTTACGCAGAATGTGTGTGAGAGAAGCTGAAACCATGAATAAATCTTTATTTACACCTTTATTTAAGGTTTACAAAGATAATCCAGTTATATCTGCATTAAAGCAGAGCTCTCGTATATCTACAAGACAGGAAATATTACATCATAAACTGTATTGTGCACAAATAATCTAAACATTTGCATATCTTATTGACAAAAGCACTAGGATTATTATAAAAACTCAACAGATACTGCTCATATATATATATACTGCACATGGATGGATCTGCTCTTCAGTGTTTGGACTCTCAGCAGTGAAGATTAAACACACTGAACTGAACTCCAACACTGAACACTGGGCTGACACTGCTTCAGTTCACTATAACCTTCTATGTGAAGCTGCTTTGGCACAACCTACACTGTAAAAGCACTAGAGAAATAAAGAATATGAATATTGACAAACTCCAGAAGTAAACAAGCAGACTGAACGATGAGCTCAGAGCAGCAGCAGATCTGTGTGGCCTACAGGTTTCCACATCTGCTGGTGGTAGCACACCGTCTGCAGTCCAGCTGGATCTGTGTGTGTGAACACCTGAAGCGAACACACCTGAGAGGTTCATCTCCTCGCCGGTGGAGGAGCGCAGCGGTGTGAGGAGCTGCAGCAGCTGCTGTGTTTTTCCACTCAGTAATGATGTGGTGTGTGTGAACATGCAGATCTGGGCTGGGACGGCTGGGTGGTTCTCCCGGAGAGCGTGGCCTTCGTCCAGTGCGGGTCCTGCGGCTCCGGCGCGTCTGTGCAGGTACCATTCCTCCAGAATATCGAGATGAGTGTGTGTGTGTGTGTCTGACTGCCTGAACTCTGTCTGCAGTGCTGCAAACCCACCGCGCACCACATTGTGCCGTTCGTCTACATGGACGCGAGCGGTCTGGTTCTGTCTACGGTGAGGCTGCCCCGTGACTGCGGCTGCGACCCGGCGGAGGACACACTCGACCCCGCAGCCATGAGCCCTCCGTGAACACACACCCACACACACACACACAGCGTAGAGAAACACTGCTGTAGCACACACACACACACACTCTCTTAGTCTTCATTTTGCTGCTGCTCGGGGCTCAGGCTCCTGTGGACTTTATTTCACACTGAGGTGGAAACACGTCCAGTTCCCAGAAGGCCGAGCGCTCCGTCTGGCCTGTTTTTCTCCAACTCCACTTTCACAGAAACACACAATGGAGCTTCTGTCAGCGACCCGCTCAGGGCCAGATCTGTTTTAGCTGCGGGTTTGGCTCTGGCAGAGCTTCAGCGCCGCTCCATGAAAACATGTTGTGGAGCCGCTCTGCCAAACTCCACCATCCCTCTCCACCATGTCCTCATTCCTCAAGCCGACCGTTAGCCGCTAGCGTGTCTGTGGCCGCCGGTGGAGCAGAGGAATGATGGGAACCTTCCAACACAAACTAGCCGTAGTTCAGCATGATCATTACAGCGGGAACGCCTCTCGCCCGCGGCCAATGACTGATGCTCATCACCTCACTTCATCGCCTCTGTGTGTGTTTCCATCCGCACTGAATCCTGATGTGAGAACTAATGTTTCCATGTTCAGCGAGAAAATAACAAGATGTTTGCTTCATCTCAATGTACCTGCACACGCTTCATTAAAATAAGCTCATCACGACACACGCGTCTTCATTCCAGCAGAGCTCAGTTTCTGAGTGTGTGTGTGTGTGTGTGTGTGTGTGTGTGTGTGTGTGCGTGTGTGTGTGTTAGTGATTTCTGGCAGCTTCTGCAGCATAACCACCGCAGGGAGATTTATCAGCTTGAACCTGCATGAACTCCTCCCTCATTGGGTAACGGTGTGTGTGGCCGCAGGTTACATGCAGAGCATTCCTGGCATGAGCCGATTATTTTGGGAGTTTGTTGGCACACAGTGTCTGCCAGTGTGTGTGTGTGTGTTCCTCCGAGGCTGTTGCGCACTCAGTAAAGCCTCTCTCTCTGTGAGTGTGTGTGTGTGTGTGTGACCCTCAGAACCGATGGGCTCCGCTGAGCCTCGACATTAATCAGACAAGCGCAGCGACCGACAGCATGGTGTGTGTGTGTTCGCCCCGTGTGCGCTGGGCACCGCTGCTTGTGCTGCTGGTGTGTGTGTTTGCTCAGGACAGCAGCAGGGACTGTTTGGACAAGGACGAGCTCATTGCTGAAATGCCCAGCACCGTGGATCTGCCGACGGAGTGTGTGCTGACCTGCACCGCGCTCACCTACCGGCAGATCCTGGACACACAGCGCCGGGTCACGGTGCGCTTCAGGGACTCACGGCCCGGTAAGACAGACAGTCTTTGTTTGGTGTGTGTGTGTGTTTGTGAATGTGTGCATGTGTGTGTGTGTTTCATCAGTGTATTGAGAACAGAGCTAGACTCGCGGTTCCCACAGCTCAGGGAATATTAACAGGCTGTTCCAGACGCTGAAACACAGGAGTTCATCAGGGATTTGTGTTTGTCGCTTTAAATCTTAGTTTCTGTTCATCAGGAGTATTTCCTGCAGCACTGTTTATAAGGCTAAAAACAGTAAGAAACAGTATTTTATGTTTAAAACTGTCCATTTTGTTCTCTTAATGACCACTAAAGTCCTGAAGTTGATATTTACGCTTGCACTGGAGAAAATGCAGCGTTCCACACAGCTCATTCACGCTGACCCAACACACATCGTTTGAGTTACCTCGACGCTTTTAACAAATTTATGTGGACTGAGCATAAAAAATTAAGTTGTCCCAATGAAATCTCAAGAATTGTGTCATTTCAGCTCATTTTAAATAATTCCAACAAGCAAAGCAAAATATTAGTTTGAGTGTGTTTTAGTAGCACTTTCCAGCAGGGCTGTATAGTTAATGAATTTCCTGCGCGAGCAAACAATGATCAGTACACTTATTAGAGCATTTCTTCATGCTTGTTCACATTAGTTAATGAATATTTAGTTAATCATGGGATGTTTGTTAACTCGGAGTGCATTAACTGATGATGATTAACTGTTGCTGTACGGTATTGTTCATACTTAGTAAATACATTAACATTGATGGAAGCTTGCTGTGAAGTGTGACCCCATTATATACTAAAAACACAAAATTTATGCTGTTTCTGTGCAGGAGTCTGTAGAAACCCCGTGGAATTACTTTGAGACTAATGAAATAAAAATACAACTAAAACACTTTAAACTCCTGTTTAAGGTTCACAAAGCAAATCCAGTTAGAGCCGCATGCTAGGAAAAACAAGTGAATCTCTCATATTTCAACTAAAAGACATTATTTATAAACTGTATCGTTCATAATCCATGCACACGTTTGAATATTTGTCGATATTATTACTAAATTAAACTGAATTGATATAAACTTGCACATATTTATTTACCTAATAAGCAGATTGACTGATGGGCGGGTTAATTAGAGGTCCTGGAAAGTCAGCGTTTACTCAGTGAATGTGGCATCATATGTACACCACTGAACATGCTGATTAACATGACTGTTAGTACATGCAAATATGATTTCTTCTGCGAGTTACCTAAATACTGCCAGCCCGTCACACAGCTCCCTCGCTCCTCTGTACCTCTGGTGGAGCTGCTCTGGAACGCTAGTTATTCTGGGAGGCGCTCTGCAGGTGAAGGGGAACTGAAGTGAGCATCAGTGTGTGTGTGGGAACCAGTGTTGGGTGTAACGCGTTACTAAGTAACGCGTTACTGTAATTAAATTACTTTTCCACTGAAAAAGTAAAGTAACTAATTACTGTTCATTTTTAGGTATTTTAATTACAGTTACTGATAATGTACCTGCGTTACATTGTAAAATAATTAAACTCGCTGAATAATCTTACACAATTTTATTAATTTATGTTCTAAAGGTAAAAGTAAACTCTGGCGCTTTAAGATCATCGTAGTGCAGATGCATGTGATAGCGCCGTGCGCCAGTTAGCTGCTAGTCATAAAGCGGAAGATGTCGGACTCAGCTGAAGCGAGTGGCTGTTTTACCAAATGAAAATATTCCCAGACAAGAACATTATACAGTATTTTTCAGTATTAATCAATTTATTTTTCCTCATTGCGCGCCTGTGTGCTGTAGCGCACGGCTTTTTCAAGGCTAACGCGCACCTTACATGGGCTATGAAGATTACTATGAGAAAGGCTAGGATACGCATGTAACAGAGGGAGTCGGCGAATTAAACATGACTGATGCTGCTCTGTTTAAGACACCTTTTGCTGGATCGTATCACAGGTAAACAAGAGAGACACAATCCAGTTCAAAAACATGCCGTATAAATCTGAAGCCTTTTGTCCACTTCCGATCAATACTGCACAGGCTTTCATTCTAATACCGCCAAAAATAATGCTGTTTTTGTAAAGATTGCATGATCCTGACCATACCTGTCAACATTGGGATGTGAAAATAAGGGATTTTATTTTTGATGTATAGAATACATTAGCAAATAGTTTAGAAATAAAATTTCATTTATTATAAAGAAATAGAAAGGCAACCCTGGATTAATAAAGGGAATAAGCCGATAAGAAAATGAATGAATGAAAGAAAAGTTATCAAATTGTATTAATCTTTTCTTCACTGTATATCTTACACATTCTGAATAAAGAGCAGTGAATGAATCATTTATTTAGATTTTTTGTTTGATTACATTAGGTGTCTCAGTTATAAATAACAGAAGTTTACTATAGTTATAATGACGGCATTCGATTGCTTTTCTAACGTTTTATGCTCATTTAAGACAAAATTAGTCAACCATCTTAAGATGTTGATATTATTATTAATTATGTGTATATGTCTCTTCAAACATGCACCCAAAACCCGGTATCCACTTTCGCTCCGCTTCTAATCGAGTGTACAGGATCCGTTTGGGAAACAGCGTCTATTTATCATATGGACGCGTCAGCTGACAGTCACGCACCTCTTTATGACTGTTTTGAGGATTGCACAGGAGGAGCGACGGCACCTGTAATGAAAAGGAAAGGGAATCCCGCCGTTTTTTATGTTTATTCTAAAGTGTTTAAATACCTAAATAAAACGAAAGCACAGAAAAGATTCACATTTAAGAAGAAGGGGCGGCACTGGTGGTTCAGCGGTATGGGTTGCGAATGGGGAGGATCGGCTCTTTAATGTTTTTTTACACCCGTCGGAGAACAACTAAAAATACAGGAAAATAGCTTTACGGGATAATAGGGGGATAGAACTGTAAAATACGGGAGAATCCCGGGAAATACGGGAGGGTTGACAGATGTGATCCTGCCTGATCGATAGATATGCAGAATAATATTTAAGAAGGTTACATTGCATACTAAAAATGATTATGCATGTAATTATTATATATTTATATATATAATTTATTATAAATAGAATATAATAAAGATGATTCAGAAAACTAAAAGGCTAAACTATTTCATGTTTGACTCATATGTTTTATCTAAGTATTTATTATTTACAGAGTTAAATTTTTATTATTTGTCCACTCAAGGTTTATAGGGATTTCAAGAAGTATTTAGTTAAGTTACTTATTGAGTAATTAAGTTACTTTTCAGACACAGTAATTAGAAAAGTATTTTAAATACAATATTGATTAAGTAATTAATTACTTTTTTAAAGTAACTTACCCAACACTGGTGGGAACCCTTCATCTACAGTCTGCTGCTGCTGGCGGTGTGTGTCGTGCGTGCCTGTGTGGTGAACACACACTGTTTTACACACACCTCACCTACCATGTCTGACTCTTGCAGGTGAAGACGGAGACGAGTTCTGCTGGTTCATTGGCGGCAGATGCGGCGCGTGGGACGAGGTGTTGGTTTTATTGTCTCTCAGCCAATCAGACGCCGTGGCCGAGGACAGGATTCGTCTTCAGACCGACTCTCTGATCCTGGTGGAGCCTGACAGCTCTCTGTCCGTCCTGCCCGACGACTGCGGCCTGCGGTTCGACGTCACGCCACACCTGCGAGGCCAGCGACAGCACACGCTCTGCATTCGCCTGCACGGCTTCATGGGAAAGCAGCTGCAGTGTCCGCCGGCTCTGGTCTTCATAAAGCAGAAACAGAGACGCTCCTGAACCAGACCGCGAACACTACGACACACAGCGCTGAACCCTTCGTGGTGTTGGAACGCAACTCATTTCAACTTTATGAATGTTTCAATGTAAATAATAAACTATATTTCCAATTTAATATACTAAATTTACGTTATTAGCGTTCTGTTATAGCGAACTGGTAAACCTAGAATACAGCGCACTCGCATCTGTTACTCTGTTAATAAAGATTTCCTATATAAATATTCATAACCTTGTTATATGTAACTATATTCAGCTATTTTGTTAATAAAACTATGGAAGCTCGGTGTCTGCTGTGTTCATATTAATACAAGATCTGCTTTTAAATCAGTGATTGAGCAGATTAAGAGCGCTGTCTCACACTCGAGCAGTCTGGCACTGACCCTGGAGGACTGCAGGACTGAGTGCGATACTAGATTTATATAACGCCTGAATACAGCAGTTGTTTATACTCAATATGAGCAGCTGCCTTCAGCATTTCTGCAGTGTTCATAACATCATGGACTCAGAAATGCAGAATAAACGACTGTGAAATACTCGTGTGACCTGCGCAGTCATTATATCAGTCATTTACAGCGTCCATCTTGAATCTTCACCTGGGCACTTGTCTTTAGTTCCTCTTTTTCAATAACACGCGTGTCTTCGCTGTCTTTAGTGGTGGTTAATGAAATATTTCAACTTTAAACTGGAAAATTCCATCTTCAATCATTTATTCTCAGCTGATTTGTCAGACAGTTTCAGCTTTTATTCATTCATTCATTCATTCATTTTCTTGTCGGCTTAGTCCCTTTATTAATCCGGGGTCGCCACAGCGGAATGAACCGCCAACTTATCCAGCCTTTGTTTTACACAGCGGATGCCCTTCCAGCCGCAACCCATCTCTGGGAAACATTTATACACACTCATACTCTATGGACAATTTAGCTTACCCAGTTCCCCTATAGCGCATGTGTTTGGACTGTGGGGGAAACCGGAGCACCCGGAGGAAACCCACACCAACACGGGGAGAACATGCAGACTCCACACAGAAACACCAACTGACCCAGCCGAGACTCGAACCAGAGACCTTCTTACTGTGAGGCGATTGTGCTACTCACTACGCCACCGCGGCACCCTTTCAGCTTATGAATGAATTCTAATGAAAATTATATTTTAAAGAGTAATTAAAGGCAGCCATAGCGCGTTCGGTCATCATGGAGCCTTTCCACACCTCCGTGTGTCTCCAGTGGCCATCGCTCTGTAAACTCAGTGAATGGGAGAGTACGGCACATTATTCTAGAGTCCTATTTGCTGAAATAATGACTCCAGGATGGTGTTATCAAGACTGTCAGGAGCAGGGAAACACTAGTGTGAGACTGATAATGGCGGACAGGAGAGAGGATCATGTCAGATCCACCGCCCGGCCCTTACACACCCTGTCAGAAACACCTCGCTCTACTGATGCCTTATTTTTCTGTAATTTGATCCAAAGATGATATAATACGAGCTTAGATACATATGAATGTTCATACGGTTTAAAAAAATCTGAATACTAAAGACTGAAGGGTTTAAGAGGCTGATGAGGGTTAAACCCGTCACTATAACAGTCGTGTTTAAAGGCTCCATTATGACAGATAGAGGCTGAGCTCATTAATGAGAAACTTATTATTATTACTCATTATTATTATTACTATATTTACCGTATTCGTGATTCAGCGTAAATCTGCCTCCGCGGTGATCTGACTGACTGACTGACTGACCGTTGGCGCGCTCTTGAGTAACATGCCCATAAAAGGAGTGGTGCGCCGGAACCATTTATGCCTGCGCGGCGGGGGGGGTCTCCAGATCTCCAGACGAATAATAGTCAAAGTAATCTTCAGACGTGTGTGTAATAAACATGAACACCAGGAGAGTGTGGTTTAGGATGGTTTACTGGTGTCTGCCGTCTATAGCTTACAGTGTCGGTCAGTGGTCGCGCCGCGGAGCGCTCCAGGCAAACAGCTTCACGGAGAAGCGCCGCGATTCCCAGATTTCCTGAAGAATGGAACAATCCGGTCCTGAGCGACCGGAAGACACAATTTACCGAGAATGACCGGAGCGAGCAGGTGAGAAAACGAGGAACACACACACACACACACACACACACACACACACACGCTCACAGATGCAAAGTCCCTAAACACACATTAAATCCACGCAGACGCACAGCAGAAGCAGATATGAGCTTCTGAACTGACGGAACACTGGATGAGCTTCAGTTAATTAATGAAGGTGTGCAGCGACACCTGTGCTGAGGGACACACCTGTCAGACAAACACGAGCCAGCAGACAGCGCGCGTGTGTGTGTGTGTGTGTGTTACTGTATGTATATAGTCTGGTTATTTGATGCTGTCAGTGTGAGTTAATGAACATTACGTTTACGAAATGTAAACGGCCCAGATCAGACACACACCCAGCACCGCACGAGGAGCTGAACTCATCATGTGTGTATCTGCACAGCCTTTCTGTCATCAACAGCTTCTTGTGAACAATTGAAGAGTTTGGTTGCAAAACGAGATATATCCATTTTGAGAAATGTTTGACATTATTATTGAAGACATCAACAGTCAACTTTAATCACAATTTCTGCACGTTAAACTATTACTGGAGCTCAGTGAAGGCCAGGGACACATATTCTTCACATCCAGGAGATTTTTATTGAATTTTATGTCCATGAAGTGAATATACAAAAGTATATATATATATATATATACAAAGATTGATTATTAATAATAAGATTCTGAGTTAGTTAGTTAGTTTTGACCAGAACGTACACAATATAACCCTTTTTCTTATTTTATTATTTTTTTGCTGGGGCACCAATGGCTTTAAGCAGCTTCACTGCGGCATTTGAAGAAATCTTTTGGATCATCAGTGGGAAAATTACAATAATTTATCAATAGATGGTAAATATTCATAATATTCAAACACAAAATGCCATAATAGACATAATGTGCCTATGGCGTGTGCCAGTAATCCAGGCCAGTCCCTGAATGAAAAGGTCTGATAACAACATACCGGCTGAGCTGCAGAGCAAACTAACTGCAGGATGTTTATCGCTTCAACCATCCTTAAACAGCTTCAGACTAACTGTGATTAGTTATAATATAGAGAAGTAAGATTAAGTTAGTTAAATAAACGACTTGTAGCTCGTTACAGAAAGAGTGGAGGCTCCTGAACACCGCTGCTGAAAACCTCCTCGAGGCTCCCGGTAATCTGCTCTCCGAGGCGCTATCAGGACATTAGAGGCCCGTGGTCACTGTAAGGCGCAGTCCACCTGAAGCTGAACCCTGTCTGAGTCCCTTTATTCTGCTCAACACAGAAGGAGATGTTTAGAAGAATGCTGGAAACCGGTAACCATTGACCAACAGAGTATTTACTTTTCCTACTGTGGAAGTCAATGGTTACAGGTTTGCAGCATTCTTCAAATTATCTTCTTTCATGATCAGCTAAATAAAGAGTCTTCATTAGGAACGAGTGAAGGGTCAGTCGCTGGGTCAGTTCTGGGTCAGCTGTGCCTTTAATCCAGTTTATATCCAGTGCTATGAGCTGAACATTCCCAGCTGGGTGTGTGTGTGTGTGTGTGTGTGTGTGTGTGTGTGTGTGTGTGTGTGTGTGTGTGAGAGAGAGAGAGAGAGAGAGAGAGAGAGTGAATGTGTGTGTGTGTGAGAGAGAGAGAGAGTGAATGAGTGTGTGTGTGTGAGTGAGTGAGAGAGAGAGAGAGAGAGAGTGTGAATGTGAATGAGTGTGTGTGTGTGTGTGAGTGTGTGTGTGAGAGAGAGGAGTCATGACCGTGTGAATGTCACTCTGTTTCTGCTCTGGTTCTTTATCACTGTTTTCTGAGGACTTTGAGCAATAATGGACTTCGACTGTGTGTGTGTGTGTGTGTGTGTGTGTGTGTGTGTGTGTGTGTG